>VOQZ01001518.1:0-15048 GCA_008079305.1 Phytophthora palmivora | reverse complement strand
GAACTAGCGCAACCCAGTCACAGTATCATATCTGTTCTGGAAGTGCTTCTACATATCAGCACGTGGTACAGCAGCATTTTGAACGACATGCTATCGTCACTGGGCTACATGGAAAATCTGGAAGGAGCGCAGCAGTTGCACGCTATGGTGAAGTTTGGTTCCCTGTTCTTTCAAGCGTAAGCGTGGCACAACAAACTCTTTAGAATCAACAATGAAAACAGCAGAATGACCACAGTCATGAACGGAGAAAATGGTGCGCTGTGTGAACTCTTGACGAAGACTGGATCTATTTGCCGCACAGCTTTTATCGTGTATTCAATATCCACGGCGCTTTGCTGTAATTATCAAGATATGCTTCTTTCCTGGTCGCGCCGTTCACTTACCAGTACTCAAATATTTTAACAACCCATACGCAGGACTGGATCAACAATTGATCACCAATGGCATTCCTCTCCTCTTCCACCGGATGAATATTACACTGAAGTTGCAGGCGAACCTGAACGTTTGCAGTGTACACGCTCGTTGCTTATGAGAATGCGATGATCGACTAGTCGTGCCTGCAGGAACATTCGGTATTATCGTGCACTCCGATGATGGTGTCCAAGTTGAATGGAATCTTTCAGACGGGGAGAAGGCAAAAAACGTTTCTTCTCTGTGGGATTTGCTTATGCTGCACGCTGACAGTTTTGTTGACGGACTTCAGTCGGGGGCATTTGCTGATCTTCACCGTGCGAACTCAGAAGATGTTGATGTGCTGACTGCGTTTTTCGAATTTATCGTACAGCTCGGGCAGCAACAGGATGGCGGGCAGTTCGTACTTGGCGAAATGGAGCGCTGTTGGGGTGAGGCGAGATTGCGCCGTTGGTGGATTGCCCACCGACTTCCTTTGCCAGAAGTGTACGTATCGCAGCTTGTGAGACAGCAAATTGCATTGCCTGTTCTGCTTCGGCATCGAGAGAAAACTTGGTGTCTTGGGGGATTACGGATCGACACGTACGGGAACAAATATTGGCGCAACTTGGCAGTGCTGGAGTCTTCGACTTTCGAAGCAACAATATGGGGCTGGCTTCCAGCAAGAGTAGCTCGATGAGCCCTTTCAGTGCAGACGGAGGTATTCATTTGCAGCACCTTCTTCTTGGAGTGCTAGATAGCTTTGTGAATGCTTCCCCGGGGGCTACTGGCGATGGTATGGTTTCAGATGGCGAAAACGCTTGGTCTGAAGGACATTTGCACCTTTGTACGGCATCATTTATCGCTCTTCGAACGCTTTTGGCGACACCCGTTGGAGTTGAGTGGTTGATGAATCCCTCTCTTGGTGGTGGACGCGATGAATGCGTAAACCTGATTGTAAAAAGTGCTAAAAAACTATTTGAGTTGCAGGAGCGGTTGGTAGGTGAGTACCCGGTCGTGTTGGCGACTCAAGAGATCTTCATGAGCGTCGTGCGGTGGTTCCTTTCGAAAGAAGCGCATACACTTGCGAACCCACCATCACATGAGAATGGATTCTTAGCGGGATCTGATGAGTTTGTCGCGATGGAGAGGTTTTGGTTTGTCAGTGCAGCGAATTCGTGATCGAAATATTGTCCACGCATGAAAGCTGGAAGTTTGTGTCTACCAGCGAGCGATGCGAGGTGACGGAGCGTTGCTTCCGCCTGCTTTACGTGCTTGTACTTCCCCGCAAATATATCCACAAGCAGAAACAAGATGGTGGCTGCGTTTGAATCAGCGTTGCGGGAGACTCTTTCCACGGACATGTCTCTACTTATGAAATTACTGCGCTCGTCCTGTGCCGCGATGTCAACGGGTGGATGGTTATTTGGGACGCTGGAACAGCATGGTCGACAACGATAAACATACAGGCCCTGATGGTGATGATTGCTTCCCTCTGTGTATGAGAGCGAAACTAACCATACTGAGGTCAATGCGGTCCAGTTTGAGTCGCTGGTGGCGACTTGTTTGCGATTAGTGACGCTGCTCGTCACACAAGCAAAGTTAGCTGTGGATGCTCAAGCTGTTCGAAGGATTTTACTAACGCCTATATTGGGGTCGGTACCAAAAAAGTAGATCACTGACAATCGTCACACTTTGCGGGGCATATCTTGGGTATCCACTAGAAAAGACGCACCAGATTACGTACTGGTCCTTGCAGATTTTACAACATGCTGCCGTGGTGCTGGACTACCGCCTGGAAACCTGAGAATCGCGATCTTTCCTCAATGCACTCCTTGGTCGCACTTTTTCCACGGCTATAAAATCTACATCTTGTGCGTGGAATATTCGCGCAGCTTCTGCGAGTTTCTTCTCCAGCGCAGCTAGTATTGCGAAAAGAGGTTATTGAGATGCTGACATTGTGCTTAGAGCACCAACCAGGATTCCTGGCGCTGCTGTTGTTGGTGATGACGACATCATGAAGGACAAGGATTCCGACACGACGACGGACACAAAGAGTGGAAAGATCCTCTACCTTTTGTGGCATTACTGGAAAGGTTTTTCGATGCTTCAGAAAAGCTTTTGGAGCAGTTTTCCGATCTCTTCTGTGCGTTTCTGACGTTCCTTGTGCAGGTTTGGAAGGGGGCCATCCATGATGGCCTTGGTGTGCATCTTAAGATTATGACAGCTTTGCGAGTCCGTTCCGAGTTCTGGTCAAATGTAACGCGGGCACTGAAGATCCATATGCCATTGGAATCAATAGAGAACGTGGACTACTGGATATGGAACTAGCTGCTGCCACGGCCCTAGGCCGTGGAGATGTGGAGAGCCGTCCAGTTCATCGGAGGCGTACAATGGGCGGTCTAGCGCTTACGGATATCTAGCTCGCGGCTTGATTCTCCAGTTGGTGTCGTACGAGTGGCACAACCAGGCATCAAAGCAAAGTGACCACCCGCTCGTGGGTGTGCTGGAAGCGTTCAGGAAGGAGGGATTGTATTCTCACTGGTGCGCACGTTCACCCGCCTGGATTATTCATCAGTGCAATTGAAGCAATACGCTTCATCAATCCAACGCGCTTGCAATTTAGATATGCCCACCAGTAACCTCCTCAGCGAAATTCCTGTTGGTGGTATTTCGATGTACCTCGAAGGACTTATTTGCGATACCAGCACGCTCAAATGGCAACTCAGTGCTGGAGGCAATTTTAAACTGCAAGCATCCAGTGCCGATGTTCGTGCATTGAAGTTAGTCAGTGGAGCAATTTGCAAGCGGCCTATCTCAATGCACAACTCTTCTCCTTGGCTAAGTGGAAAGTGTTTATGGAGCTGTGTTGCCTACAGACAGGTGTGGCTGCTGAGGCTACGTCAGGCACTCAGAAGTCGAGCGAAGTCACGACTCCTAGGCGGCTCAAAAGAAAAGAGTCGATGATCTCATCACCTCCCCGTAATAGCGTCAATGAAAACTCTAGGAGTACTTCTAGAGTGCGGTTAACATCGCTAGATTCCTCGGCATCCAGCTCCAAGAAGCAGTATCCTCATCACGCTTTTCTGGTGACCGGACGTCATTCGGGATGATTCAAGTACTAGTCGACATTATCAGGATTAGAGTGAACCAGCATGAAAATCAGGACGAAGTGCTTGACTACTTCGTGTTGCTGCACTTGCACGATCTCGTACAGCTACTGGTGTCGATGATGCACCATCAGTTGTGTCTCGTTGTACACAAGACGCGCGATCCGAAGTTGTCACATACACGACAACGTCTTGAAGGGTCTAGTGCAGATCCCAATCTTAAGCTTGACGCCGGGGCGACACTTGATTTACTGGGCGTCATCGAGAAAACTGCAAGTGCAGTGCACGACTCACTGGGACAAATTGCGCGTGAAGTGGAACTGGTGCGAATGGGCGCCAACATCGACTCCGTGTCCGCCTCTCCTGTTGAGCTTGCCACTGTACCATTGCTTGCTTGTTTAGTTACGGACTTTGAGCGAAAGGTGGAAGTTGTGACCGATGGCTTGTATACATCGCTTTTCACAGCCGCGTTGCTGCTCGTGCGTCACTTGAGCAAGATCAACAGTCACTCCAATTGCAACACCGACGGAGACGCCGATATGGAAGGTATGTTACCTCCCAGACCGCGTCTTCAGGTGAAGTTGATTGGACATTGCATGAATGCTATCACTCTATGCGATGAACGACCACTCCCCACCAAGCCTACCGAAGCTCTGTCCCAGTTGAGTTGGTGTCTGTTCCAGGAAGTCCTCGATAGCTTCAACAGTGTTGATGCTCATATGACAGGTAAATCAAAGTTGATCATGGCAAACGGGGTGCAACTCAATCCGTTTGTGAGGGAGGTAGAGCACGACCAGCAGGGGATTGATGCTCTGTTTCACTTACTCGTACAGCGCTTTCGCTCCTCATCGTACAGTAAAGAAGTTGCTGCCAGACAGGAAGAGGCATGCCAGATTTTGCGGGGGCTTATTGCGGTCGTATGGAACCCAGCAAATGCGGAGTTGTGCCAGCGGTTGATACTAAATAACAATAGTCACGCGTCTCGACTGCGATTGCTTTCAATGCTAGCAACCCAGTTGCTACCGCTGCTGGAAACACAAATGGAGCGCGAAGAATCTGCAAGTAACTTGCGTGGTTACGTGCCTTCGCTGAGTGGTGAAGCCAACCTGGATCGATCGCTGGCACATCGTATGTGGTGTCTTGTTCTGGATTTCGTGAGTGGCTTGCTACGTCTACCAAGTGGTGTTGATTCGGATGATGTAGATGTATGGGAGTTTATGTCGCACTCCGAAAAGCTACTACTTGCAGCGGTTCAGCCTGCATCGTGTCAGTGCTTGACTCGCGCTGCTGTTGACGAGCACCAAGGGCTGCTGCGGTTATTGAGTGCTTTGAGTGGGGCATCACATCGACGGAAACGCTGGCGTCAAGCGTTCCCGACAAGCACAGTCATTTTGATGGAACAGAGTCGCCAATTGTTACGTCGTGCTTGTGTGCTGCTAGGCAGCTCCTCCGCTGAAATTTGCCGACTCCGTAAGGAGAAGGCACAGAAACAAAAGCAAAGAAAGGCTTCAAACAGCAAAGTAATTGTGGGTTTTGGTGCGAGTCTCGCCCCGAAGTCGCCACGCTCACCTCGGTCCCCGTCAGCGTTCACATATGCGCATCAGACGTTACTGCACGACCATTTGCAGGCGGTACAAATTTTGGAGAAACGGAAGCTTACTGACTTTCACAGAGAGATGGAAACCGAGTTGGTAGAGGTTGTGCGGCTAGCAAGTATGTTGCTAACTAAGTGGACTGCTACTCTAATCGATCGCGAGGCCATCCTAATTGTGGACGGTGTGCGGTATGTTGATGAAGAGCAATTGGTGCCATTGCTCGCTTTTGTTCCACCCAGCGAGGCGCGCTCCATGAGCAGTAAACCGGGTTTGGGTCACTTGTGCCTCGCAATGGACTTTATGCTTGATCAACTGGTGGATGAAGACGACGATTCGCAACCTAAGGCAACCAAGAAGACAAAGACATTGTTGGCAAATGCGATCAATGCATGCGCTCTGATATTCCTGAAAACATATCTACTTCATTCTGAACAGTACGAGCGCCGAAGCGCGACCGCAACGAACTTATTACGTATTTCCGCCAATTCAACGAACGGGTGCCCAAAGACGACGGCGAAGTCAGTGTCGGCATTGACGTACAATTGCTTCAACACATTAGTGAGATATCAAGCAAATCACAGTAACCCGGCTCCAACGGTTGAGGATCCACGTTTGGCAGAGCGGAGTTGACTCATATCAAGCAAAATCAAACCGTGAGACGGAAGATGGACAGTATATGTAACACATTCGCTGTAGAACCGTTGATATGAGGTGCCAACAACAGTTACAAGGGTACCGACCGTCTCATGCGCCGTTTGCGTGCCAGAGGACTTGTTCCCCTTGCAATCGCGCAGCAGCGAATCAAAGCTTTAAGATAAACAAATGATAGTTGATTTGTTTCTATGCAAACAAATAACATCGCGTTGATTATGTTGTGATAGTGCAATCGGATGTACATGTAAATCTTTCTTCATACAAATAAATACCTGGTTTTACCAAGTTTTAATAAACCGTCTCTATTAGAAATTGTAGTCATTTCACGCAATAGTGAGATATACTACATAACACGTCAGGGACAGCCCACAATCGATAACAGTTACTTTCAACACAGCGCTAACCATGCAGGGCAGGTAGCGCTCCAGCAGCAACTATAGTAAACTTGATCTTGTCACTACGGCACACACCTCAACCGCAATTTTTTTGCTGTGCTTTCTTTACTACAGTTGTGCAAGTACAAAACTGAGCCTTGACCGTTGCTCCTATAATACGATTGGCTTGTTTTATTCTCTTGTCTCCGGCTACCTTCACTCCTGTGTGCGACCTTGTGTTGCACCCACCAAGTTGCACGACCAGTCGACGTCCGCTCTTGGTATTGATTTGTTACTCATCTACTGTAAATCCATGCAAATGTTTAGCCAAATTGTTGGTCATGTAGATCAAGCGATAAACCTTTCATCTTGGCTCGAAGTATTCTAACAGAATCTGAAGTGAGTGTACATCAAACCCAGTCGTTTTGATGAAATTTAACTAATCCTGTAAGTGTTCGAGCTATACGTGTTTACAACCTCTGCAACACTTACAATACTAGATGAGTGGCGGTCAAGAGTGCTAGAAAGCTGTGTTATTTGCGCGCGTTGTAAATGACCTCCCAGGCAGCTGGGATGTAGGTCGCCTCTAATGAGGTAGTTAGGTCCACAGTGACGCTTGCGCTTCTGCTCCTGCTCTTCAGCGGCTAGAGCGAGTAGGAGAAAAGGCAGAGAGCTACCAACTTCCTCCTTCGTGGAGGTGCGGAATCAGAATGAAGATGTCACCCAAACGAGCTACGGGTGGCGCCAAAATTCCTAAAATCTGTGACGCCTCCCAAACCCAAAACAAAAGGCTCCGAGAATCGCTCCACTGATATAATAACGGATTTTACCGAATAGTACCCGGACTACTATTTATTAGAACCCCCAACAAATGATCGGTTTTGACGAGGGGGTTACTATATGGGTGAGGGTTTGTAAATAGAAGACGGTCGCTTCAACCGGGAAGGTAGTAGTAAAGATCGACTGAAACAATGACATGAAACCTAAACGAAGTATATTTCAAGAGCTAAATGCGTAGTAATATGAAAGTTTGTCTCGCTCCGCTCGCGTTTGTGACCCACTACGAATGTCCTTACGTCTTTTACAATCTTACGCGAGTCTTTCTTGTGTTTCCATATCACGAGTGGAGGTAACTTTACACCATTTGCGGTTACCGCCAGAACGGCAGCGACGCGCATGGAGGCAAACCCTGTTGACTTCACCACAACATGGCGGCTCCCACGTATATCCACAGTTTGCTCGCGTGCGTCTTCGAAATACACTGCTGTCTCATCCATTAACATAGTGTGTGCAAAGTTGTAGTGAGTATTTTTCTCGCTTAGGAACTTCATATAAGATACAGCACGATCAACGAGCTGATCATCGGACAATGTCGTTAGGTTCGTCCGACGACGGAGTGACAGACCGTTACGCTTCATGAAATTTGAAACCCAGTGCGCTGATGCTTGAAATGAACGTACAGGAGAGTCGTCCACTTCGTTGTAAATCTGTAATGCTTGAATACCAATCCACTCCATTGTTACTTTCTCCTTCCTTAACCTGCGCAGGACAATAGATCCAAGCAAAATATCTTCGAGTTCGCCTAGGGTTTTCTTTCGCCCACCACCTGCTAGACGCATTTGGTGTGGTTTAGCTGCCCATATTTCTTCGCGTTTACGCCACCAGCCCCTCACTGTTCCTGTAACGGGGTTACATGAAAGGGGTACCCCAGAAAGGGTACCGCCTTTAGAAGTAGATATACTTCTACGAGTATTTGTTTTAATACTCTGATGGAGTGGTGTGGGCCACACTGTGGTGTGAGCCACAACTGCCACGTAGGTTCGGTGGCTGAGGGCCAACCAATAACATTAAGCCTACCTTTATATGCATAATTACGATAAAGTATAGTTAATTAGTATTTGTATTACAGGCCAAATGGACCTAATTAACTATAAATAAATCAGTCTAAAATCTACTCTAAACTGGCTATTAAGTCCCCTAAGACCAGGGACTAGTGAACTGCCGTTCACTTAGAGTTTGTATACTCTTAATAGCACGCTTCCTCTAAGCAAGGTGCTCGTGTGACCCCGTCACACTTGGTAGCACTTGTAGTCAATCCACGCCTACGCGGGTAGATTGACTACCTGAATCCTCAGTGGCTCCTACAAGGTAAGCCAGGATGGATAGAGGGGAGTTCCCTCATTTGACCGACTCTCAGTTTGAGTCGGTCCGGAAGATGGTGGGCATCTTTGGAGGAGATGCTCTCCGAAGCTTGGCGGCTGCTACGCCGGCCGAGCAGGTCGAACGCATCGAGGCGTTCGACACGTACGAGAGAGGGCTAATCGCCCACGTACAGGGGCTGCAGACCCCCGTGGCTGAGGTGAAGCCAGCCCAACCTAAGCCGTTGAGGCTCAAGGTTAACCCTTATGAGGGTAAGGAGGGAGAGAACCTCCACTTCTGGGTCAGAGAGGTAGAGCTCGCGATGGACGCGGCTCTAATCTCGACCGAGCGACTTCGGGTCGCTTTCGCCCTGTCCAACCTAGGAGGTCGAGCGAAGACCTGGGCGTACACGCGCGAAGCGACGACGCCGGGTTGTTTCACAACCTGGGCTCAGCTGTGTCAACAGCTTAGAGCCGCCTTCCTTCCGGCGAACTATGAGTATCGCCAGCGCTCGCGCTTCCTTGCCTGTAAACAAGGGAAGCGTGAGCTGCATGAGTACATCCAGGAGATGCGAGTACTCGCTGCATCTCTGGTAGGGAACCCCCTACCTGAACACATCAAAGTGACCGTGTTCATGGATGGCCTGAAGGTGGGCCCATCCCGCACACAGTTGTTCCGCGTGCATGCGAACACTATGGAGGAAGCGATCCAGATCGCCCTCCAAGAGGAGTACAGCCACCGACAGGCTCGTACTCCTACGTCGGTGTGGCAAGGCCACAATGCGTCGTCAGGCGCAGTGCAAGGAGCTCCAGCAGCTGGAGCTAGCACAGGGCCGGTACCCATGGAACTGGGTACGGCCGTACAGAGCTCCATCCGTTGCTACGGATGTGGGAAGCTCGGGCACATGCAACGTGCCTGCCCTGCGGGAGGGCAAAGGAAGTTCCCTTCCAAACCTAGGGGCTCGAGGGGCCCGTGGCAGAAGCCGCGACCCAAGAGCCAGGGGAACTGGGGTCACCAGTAGGGCGGGGCGCCCTACTGGGGAAGATCTAAGTCCCCATGGTAGGAGTGCGGACGGCGCACGCCATGGAGGCTTAGCCCCTGAGAGCCTGGGTGCTCTCGAGACGAGAAAGAGCAGCGGTGGACTGCTCGTGGTACACGCGAGTGTACGGGGATATGGAGATCCCTTTAGAGTCCTGATTGACTCTGGGGCGTCGACGAATTTGCTCGACGCCAGACGGTCGCGCGGAATGGCGACAAGTATGCCGATGCGTTGCGAGAAAGCAAAGGCAGGGGCCAGGTCTCGGTGAGACTGGCCGATGGTACGGTGGTTAACGTACCTGGGGTCCGTATGGACCTGGCTGTAAAGTTTGAAGACTTTGACAGCACGGAGTCGTTCCTTGTCCTAGACATGGACAAGTACGACTTGATCCTGGGCATGCCGTGGCTCGAAAAGCACGAGCCCTGGATCGATTGGCGCGGCAAAGCCATTGGGGCTAGCCGGCCCGCGGTCTCCGACAGAGCTTTGGTGAGTAATGTTCCCACCTCTGTCCGGGACTGGGGCGCCAGAGATGGTCGCCAAGGCGCTTACGCGCCCGAAGAAGTATTGGGAGTCACGGACTCCAACGAAGATGTTGCGATGAGCCTCGCAACCGGTCGTGAGACCAAGGCTCATTGCCAAGCGTGTGGGAGTGCCACGACGGCAAGTCCCAACGCTAAGAGTCGTCGCGCCGTATGGGCTTCGACTGTGGCAGTGCCGGACGGCACTGACCAGGCGGGTAACATAGGTCCGCAAGCAGCAGAGGCTGCTAAGGAGAGCGCTAAGGTGTCCTGTGTGGGTAACATAGGTCCACAAGTGGGTAACATAGGTCCACAGGCGGGTAACGTAGTTCCGCAAGCGGGTAACGTAGGTCCGCAAGCAGCTGAGGTGCTGGGGAGGGCGCTGAGGGCGCCTCCGGTGTGGGTAACATAGTTCCACACGAGGTCGAAGAGACCGAGAAGATCGAGAGCGCAGTATGCGTCTCTAGCGTGGGTAACGTAGTTCCACGCGGGGTCAAGAAGACCAGTACGAGTGCGGAGGTGTCGTTGAGCACCTCCCGTGTGGATAACCAAGTACCACACTCGGAGTCTGAGACTCCACCGGCACGGCCGGTCGAAGAGCAATGCCATGTCTTCGACGGCGTGTCCGGTCGTCAAGTGAAGGCAGGTGCCGTCCATCTGGAGGCACTGCCAGAGGTGTCAGCACTGCTGAACCTCGAGGAATTGTCCATGAAGGACTTCCTGGCCGAGTTGAAGGCCGGAGAGATTGCGGAGATGGTGCTCCTGAAGCCGGAGACCACTCCTGAGGATTTGAACTCTTCCTCCGTAATGGACGAGGACGTCCTGGAGGGGTTCACGAAGCAGCGTGCAACGCGCTTGGGTTCTGAGATTCTCAAGAACCGGAGGATCCAGTGTATCCTCTTGTGAAGGAATACTCGGATGTGGTGTCGAAGCACCCACCATCCCAACTCCCGCCGGATCGGGGAGTTCGGCACGAGATTGACCTCGTGCCTGGCACAAAGTATTGTGTCACGAGGCAGTGGCCTCTACCTCGCGAGCAGTGCGAGGTCATAGATGCCTTCTTCGCTGAAAAGGCGAAGTCGGGCATGGTGCGGGAGTCGAAGTCCCCGCACTCGACGCCGACCTTCTGCGTTCGGAAACCGAACGGGAAGTGGCGTCTGGTTCACGCTTACAACAAGCTGAACAATGCGACGGTACCGGCACAGACGCCGATCCCTCGCAAGGATGTGTTGCTGAACAACATGTCGGGCTGTACGCTGTACAGTGCCCTGGATCTGGTAGACGGATACTACCAGATCCTGATGCGGGAGAGTGACATCCTCTCACCGCAGTGAGCACCCCGAGTGGGATGCTCTGGGAGTGGCTAGTGATGCCACAGGGCTATCGAATGCCCCAGCGACGTTCAATCGCTTGGTCACACAATTGTTTAGACCATTGCGTACGTTCGCTCAGACGTACTTCGACGATATATTCGTCCATAGCCGTGCCGAAGGCGGTCAGACGGCTATGGAGGTGCATTTGAAGCACCTCCGTCGAGTGTTTGAGGTCATGAGAGCTAACAAGCTCTATGCCAACATCGACAAGTGCGTCTTTGCAGCTGAGGAGATAAAAGTCCTCGGTTGCTTTGTCAGCAGGGTCGGCGTACGCGCCGATCCAGGGAAGGTCAAGGCCATAGCGGCTTGGCCGACCCGAGGTCGCAGAAGGACCTCCGGAAGTGGTTGGGCTTAGCCAACTATCTTCACAAGTACAGCGCAGGGTACGCTGAACTAGCTCGACCCTTGTCGGATCTCTTAAAGAAGAGGCCGACTGGGTCTGGGAAGCAACAGCACCAGGATGCTTTTGACAGCATCAAGGCGAGCTTACAGCAAGCGCCAGTCCTGGCCTTGCCGGACGAAAACAAGTCATTTAGCGTCGTCTGTGACGCTTCTGACTATGCAATAGGCTGTGCGCTGTTGCAGAAGGACGATGAAGGACACGAACGTGTCATCTCCTTCCAGTCCAGGCAGCTGAAGGCTGCCGAACGGAACTATCCCGTTCATGACAAGGAGCTACTTGCAATGAAGTACGCTCTTGTCAAATTTAGAGTTCACCTCTTGGGCACGAGGCCCTTTGTGATCTATACGGATCACGCGTCCTTGCGGACTGCCACCAACTCGCCGCATCTGTCGCAGCGGATGGCGAGGTGGCTGTCATTCTTCGCGGAATACAACTTCCGCGTTGAATACAAGCCGGGCAAGCTCAACGTGCTTGCCGATGCTTTGTCGCGTCGACCTGACTATGAGCTAGCTCATGTCAGTCGGGTCACGACAGATCTATATGATCGGATACGCTTGGCGTATCAGGAGGACGAGAACTATACACCACTGGTGCAGTTCTTGTCCGATGGCAAGGACGCCAAAGTCGACAGGCTTCGCTCGACAGCGGGCGCAGCTCCATCGTTATGAGCTGGCCGATGGGTTACTCCATTACAGAGTAGACCCTAGAGATCCTCCTCGGGTTGTCGTTCCAAACGACGAGGATCTGAAGTATGACATACTTCTAGAGGCGCATGATGCGCCGATAAGTGGCCATCTTGGCCGGGAGAAGACCTACCAAATGGTCTCTCAGACATTTTGGTGGCCCCGCATGTATAAGTGGGTGGCACACTATGTCAAGACATGTGAAACATGTCAGAGGGTGAAGCCTTCGGGCCACGCCTCGGCTCCACTGCAGAGCCTACCTGTACCAGCAGATTGCTGGAAGTCGATGAGTCTCGACTTCGTCTTCGGCCTGCCGGCCGATGACAAGGGCAACACCGGCATATTGGTGTTTGTCTGCCGTTTGAGCAAGATGGTACATCTTGCTCCGGTACGTGACAAGGTCACCGGGAAACAAGCTGCACAGCTGTTCCTAGATAGCGTGTTTCGCTATCATGGTCTACCAGAGACCATAGTCTCGGACAGAGACCCGCGTTTCACGGGTGCGTTCTGGGACACCCTGTTCCAATTGCTGGGAAACTAAGTTGACGATGTCAACTGCAGACCACCCGCAGACGGATGGTCAGACGGAGCGCGTCAACCGCGTGCTCGGAGATACTCTGCGCAGTATCTGTGCGGAAGCACCTCGATCCTGGTCGGATCAGCTTCCTATGGTTGAGTTTGCACTCAACAATGCGGTACACGCATCAACGGGGTTTACCCGTTCTATTTGAATGGGTTACGACACCCCCAGGTGCCGCTAACCTTGCGGGGAGGCACCGTGGCCTCCATCGTAAGTGGGGGAGAGGCTCGGAAAGCCTTCCTCCCAGGTCTCTGAATAGAGCCCGAGTCTTTTAAAAAGACAGTTGTCGTCGTTTATAGACAACAGGCTGACGTTGATCAGCCGGGTTAGAGACGCAATGGCGTTAGCCAAAGACAAACAAAAGGAGTACTCTGCAAAACAAGTAGAGGAAACTTAAACGTGTTTTAAGGAAGGTGACTAGTCTGTTAGACACTAAAAACCTACCGCTAAAGGTGGTTAGTCTGTAGAGAGCAACAAGTTGAAGACACGCTTCATCGGACCCTTTGCGGTCCTGGCCAGACATGGCGCGCGGCGTTTATCCATTGACCTCCCAAAGTCAATGGCGACGCACCCGACGTTCTACGTGGGGCGTCTTAAGCGGTATCACGATCCGCTGGGTCTTCCTTCTCGGACGGAGGAAGACCAAGGTGAGAACTCACCTCCTCGAAACGAGGCTGAGTCCTCTGGACAACCGGAGTTGCCGGTGTCGAAGCCTGTGATGATAACAGGCTGGTACCCACGCGAGTCATACGAAGGGTATGACGGTACCGAATGGGAAGAGCTCGCGGGTAAGAGCTATACCCTAAGCCGAGTGGTCTACGAGTACCCCGCGGCTCATAAGAGGGCATACGACCATGCACCTCATGGCTTAGAACGTCTAAGCTCGACGGAGCTCCTTCAACGGCAGAAGCCGGAGCTCGGCGGTCAAACACGCCCATGGGAGCTCATGAGTCTCACGACCAGAGCGTCCAAGTATTTGGCGAAGGACCTCAAGGGTCCCGGCTTGCCAGCCTGAGCGGCAGCCTGACCACCAGGTCCAAGCCCAAGGGCTATCTCGATCGCATATAGACGCGATCTCGAAGTTGACGGACCCTCGTCGCTTAATAGGGACCCCCAGAGTCCCGACCCGAAGTTGAGGGTCCAGAAGGATACGGCTGAGAAGGAGCCGCGTACTCAAACGCGTGCGAGAGCTCCTCCTGCCCTCCTTGATCGGAACGGCGAGCTCCACTATCATGTGGAGCGGGTCGTCCAGGAGCGCGGCGCTCTGGAAGCGCCAGCTGCTGTGAAGTGGCGGGGTTACCCCTCGTCACAGAACTCGTGGGAGCGGAAGACCGGCTCCGGGTTGTGAATGCCGAAGGCTGTTGAGATTGGGATCAACAGCCGGGGCGTAAGTAGTCCGGGCTTTTTAGCCGCCTTACGGTGTACGGTCCCTGGGTTGACGGAACCGTACCCGCCTCATCTTGAGCGCTGGACTTAGACTGCTGTCTAAGTCCCTCCCTGACGGAGTGGAGTTGCCGCTTAGCGTAGTGGGCAAACTCAATGCGAAGATCTCGCTGGTCCAAGACATTAGGACAGCAGGACGATCTTCCCGGAGTTCTTTCAACTCCTGAAACTGTGAAGTTCTTTAGAGAAACCCATCTCCAGAACAGGTCTTGCCTGGGTCTGGGTGTGGTGTTCTCGGGCTGTACCAAGGGTAGCCCCACACGGGGAAGAGCCCACCACGGTCTTCGGGTTTCTTTCGAAGACTAGTGAATTCCTTGAGAGGAATTCGGTGTGGTGCAAGTCAGCACACACCTAGCGGCCTCAATGTCGTTGACAAGAGAGGTTCATCCTTGAACCAAGGCACGCTCATAGGCGCCACGTGAAGTGCGCCCATGGTTAAGTCCACGAGGGGCCTGGAGGTGCTCCAAGAACATGGAGACCCAGACCCCGTCCGGTGGGTAGTATCGCGAGGATAAACCGGTGTGGAAGGCACAGGAGTGCCTTGCAGTTGAGCAGCAGCTTGATAGCGCTCTGCTGCTCATCGAGATCATTGGAGATCTCTCGGGGCTCGGAGACAGCCCCCTCCTCTTCTCCTCGTCTGAGGAGTCGAAACAGGGATTTAAACCCTTAGCGATTGAAGGCTCTGACGTAGGAGAGCCAGGGGCTGCGCGTTCTTTAGCAGCAGCAGCGCCCTCACCAGCCCGTTTG
>VOQZ01001517.1:0-217474 GCA_008079305.1 Phytophthora palmivora | reverse complement strand
TTCTAGTGTATGTAGGCCCGGAGCTGAGACAAGAACCCAATAACCAACAATGCATGACTACTTTGACTCAAGATTTCATGACTCTCCCTGAATTCAACATCCTGAACAAGTGAACCCTGGGACAGTGAACTCTGAAGAAATTAGGGAGTACAAACTAAACCTTGGGGAACGCTATGGATGGTGGGAAGATAATGATCCTGACCCAAAGAAACGTGATGTGGCGATGGTGCATGGTGCCGTGAACGACTGTCGGACGAAAGTTCTCCTGGATACCGGTGCGACTGTGAACATTGTGAGTTTCGACTTAGCGCGTAAGCTCGGACTCCGCCTCAAGTCGCACAAACAAACAAGGTATCCGGTATGGGAGGTGTTCCGACGTACATCGGCGCCAGTGCTCAGGTGAAGATCACTCTCGGTTCGAGAGTGGTGTACCTCTTGGATGTTTGGGTCGCTAATATTGGCGAAGGATCGAAGTTCTCCTGGGTATGAGTTTCATGTTTGCAGCTGGAGTGAGGATTGGTATCCGTGAAGGTCTTGTGACGCTTCCCGATGAAGAAACGGTCGTGATGTGTGGATGGAACCCAGAGCGTCTGGGTGTTGACATGCCTGTGGAAACCACAAGTAGTTGGTACTTGGCCCCTGGGGAATCCAAGGTGGTGAAGATTTCGTATGGGATGACAAACCCACAACGTGAAGTCGTGTGGGCAGGACGAGGTGATCGCTGGGTGACCCGCTTGATTTACGCTGCAAAATCCTGGCCGGTTGCTGTGAAGGTGGTCAACATTTCGGACAAGGACGTCTGGATTGACAATAGAACTCCAGTCGCCCGGATTGTAGAGTATGGCTTTTTCCCGCGCGCCGGACGCTTTGTGCGTCCTGGGTCGTTCGCATATCGTGAGTGGCAGACCCTCATTCTGGAAAATGTCCAGTCACGTGAGGGCAGGATTCGTGCAGAACGTTTAGCAGCGTTGGAACCACCCTGTGTTGATACTCCAAAATATCAGTGGCCTACGAAGATTTTGTCGCGACCTGCAAAGGGGCTGATACAGCGTTGCTCGCCTCGATTCTCAGGAAACAAAGATCCGTCGTGTACGATTCGCAGAAGATGCTTCAACTCAGACGGATGAAGTGTCTCCAGTGAGCTTTCGGGAATCTCGAGACATGGCTGTTGATACGAATGATTAAGTGATAACAGCCTTACGGATGAGTTGTCTGGCATTGCTTCACATGCCGCCGAAACCCGAGTCTAGGGGTGGAAATTGACAGTGATTTTCAGGATTGGCGAGGTGAAGAGATGATTCTCTGGATTCTGTTGCAGATAACGATGACTCGCTGGAGGCCGTTGAGGAATACTGGGATATCCCAATCTCTGGGATGCCTGGGACCCCATTGGAGAAGTTAAGCAGGAATATGAGCGTTGCATGAGACTATCGACCGAGGACCTTGACTATGAGCCTGCGGTTTATATGCGGGAAGGAAGCGAGTTACTCTCTCAGTTGCGTGACCAGTTGGTTATGCTCCTGAGATAAAAGACCTGACTCCTGAGTGCAAGATCGAGGAGGCCGATGTTGGAGTCCCTGGGAAGACAACGCCTGAGATGGAAGACCAAGTGCGGCGAATTCTGGAGTATCATCGGAAGATTTTCTTAGGAGATGGCAATGCAGCTCCCCACCCGCTCGTGGAGTGGTGTGTGACCTAGATGTGGGTGACGCTAAACCAGTTGCTCAGCGCCCAAGGTCTATTGCACCGCATCTGTGGACCAAGGTGTATGAACTTCTGAAGAAGCTTCTGGAGAACGGACTGATTGAAACCTCTACATCTCCCTGGGCATCCCGATCGTGATCGTCCTTAAGAAGAATGGTGTGGATATCCGGATGTGCATCGACTACCGTGTGGTGAATAGCTTCATCAAGCTCTCACATTACCCCTTGCCACTCATTGATGATCTCCTGATTGGTTTCGAATCGGCGATGTGGTTTATGAGTTTGGACATGGCTAGTGGCTTCTGGGCTATCAAGATGACCGAGAGAGCCAAGTTAATCTCTGCGTTCGTCTGTCCCTACGGACACTACCAGTGGGTCAGGATGCCATTCGGCCTTAAAAAATGCACCATTGATCTACCAGGCGGTGCTCAATAACTGCCTGTGGGGATTCTTGCGGTTGCCCCCTGAGGAAGAAGCTGAGGTGGATCAGGATGTCTTACATTTTCTGAAGCTGAACTCTGGGGAACCCAGAGTTTCAGGTGATAGTATACCTCGCCTCCCAGTGTTGACAGACGAGATGACGGTGTTTCAGCGTAATATCCCGGCTCCCTCTCAGATGGGACCTGTCCTGGGTCGAAGTTCGTATATCGACGACATCGCCCATGGTGCTCCTACTTGGGAACAACTATGCCAGGACCTGAATGCGTTGCTATTCCGCCTACGATACTGGAATATCTCCGTGAGCCTTCCTAAGAGTGAGTTCGGAAAGTTGTCCATCCCGTATCTCTCGCATGAGATTAGTGCTGAGGGTATCAGGGCAATTCCGAAGATCGCAAAAGGTGTCAAAGATTTACCGTTTCCAACAACATTGAAGGGAGTTCAGAGTTTCATGGGCAGTCTGAATTATTACAACAAGTTTATTGAAGATTTACCCGTGATCGCAGCCGTCCTGTACGAGCTGACCGAGGAGCAGATGAAATCTAGGAGAGATCTGTCTAGAGCCCAGGAGTCATTTGAAATCCTGAAGCACAATTGTCTCGACTCCACTGCTCAGACATCCTGACCGCTCAAGGCCGTTCGTGATTATTCCACACGCAAATCCGTGGGCGGCGTCCGCTGTGTTGGGCCAGGAATACGACGGGGTTGTGCACCCGGTCCGATTCACGGGTCGAATTCTGAATGACGCTGAGTTGAGGTACCACATTGCCGAGAAGGAGGTAATCGCTATCCTGAGAGTCTTGGAAGTGTTCCGCACTCTGGTTGAGGGCAGTCCCAAGATAGTCGTTTATACGCGATACTCTGTATTGAAATGGCTGCTGACTTCTCAGTCGGCAGATGGTCGAACCGTGAAGTGGGGACTGAAGCTATCTCACTGGGACCTGGAAATACGCAGAGTTCAACGCGACGAGGACGGTCTCGCTGCGATCCTAGGTGCGGGTATCACCCCCAGAGAACACTTGGATGAAGTCGCTGAGAACCTGATCCCGGCCAAGGGGCGCGTCAAACCTCCAGTACCTATCAGTATAGAGATGCTGGAGGCGGATTACGAAGGTTACATTCTGAGTTTCGATGGTGCGGCTAAGACGTCCACGCGACAAGGGAGCTGTGGGTGTATCCTATGGCGTCTCCCCGGATGGGAGATCTTAGACGCTCAGGGTTTCATCTTGGAAGATGTGACCGTAAATGACGCTGAGTATCATGGGCTCCTGAAAGGCCTCACTCTGGCGATTGAGCAAGGGGTTCGAGATATTGTTGTGGTTGGAGATTCTAGGATCGCCATTCAGCAAGCCCAAGGCCTCATCAATTGTAACCAGCCTAACCTCCAGAGGAAGCTGGCCGAATATGAGGTTCTGAAACTAAGTTCAAGTCTGTGCGTCTGGTACATGTCAAGCGAGAGTTCAACCAGGCAGCAGACTATCTGACTCCAAGACCCTTGCGCTTGGAGAGTCCTGGAAAGTGGAGGATGTTGACGAACGGACACATCTGCAGTTGGTGTCAAAGATCCACGAAAAGCTGGTAAAACCGAAAGTGCTGCCGAACACTGGAATTCAGAAGGATGACCCTCAGGGTGTGGAAACTCTGAGTATGCCAGGACCTGAGTGCGCCCCACTGCCTGCGGCGGCCAAAGTGTTCGCCGTTATAACTCGCGCACAAACGCAGGAATCTGAAATTCAAGACGAACCTATGGGGCCCCTGGAATACCAGGCCGAGCGATGGCGGCGCATCAAGGTGCACCAGGATAAGGATGATTATCTGTTGCAACTCAAAGATTTTCTGAGAGGCAACACTGGAAAGCTGTCGCACGCGCAAGCCAGGAAACTTGCGAAGATCGCTGATGACTTTATACTGGATTCCAGAGAAGTCTTATATCGTTTGAGTCGGTCAACCAGAGATCGCCCCGGGACATGGTTGACGAACTCAGACTCGTAGTACCGAAAGCTCTTCAGCCTGATATCCTGCACTACGCACACGAAGATTTTCAGGTGGACATCAGGGAATCACGAGGACGTACGAGAAGCTGCGTTCCGAGTTCTATTGGCATGGTATGTATGCTGACGTGGAAGTCTTTGTGAAAGAGTGTGTGGATTGCGCCAGCGGCAAGGGGCGCCCTCAGAATCCTGGACCTTCCCCTGGGAACATCGAACCCAGGCGCCCATTCGAAGTCGTATCTATGGACTTCGTGACACATTTGCCCAAGTCGGACCGTGGAAACACATTCCTGTTACTATTTCAGGATTCGTTCTCAGGGTTTGTTATGTGCAAACCCATGAGCTCTACTACAGCTCAAGATGTCGCTGAAGTGTACGAGGAACAAGTTTTCAGGAGGTTTGGAGCGAGCTCGATGCTGAGGCACGACCAAGACCCGAGGTTCATGAGCGAAGTGTTCACACGCTTTCGTGAACTTCTGGGTAGTAAGCAGCGGGCCACTCTGGCGTATCGCCCCAGGCGAACGGACAGCAAGAGAGGTCAGTGCAGACTGTTGTGCGCAGCATCCGAGCTTACATTGCTGAGGCGGACCAGAGTGACTGGGACGACCATGCAGAACGCCTGATGTTCGCCCTGAACACGTCGTTTGATGCTACTCGCCTGGATACTCCGTTTTTTCTGGTACACGGCTGGGACGCACATGGCACTGTTTCAGCGATGCTAGGGCCCAGGCCCTCGAGTGTCCAGGAGCGCACCGCGTACGAATGGCGCAGGAAATTGCAGCGTGACTACAGTTATGCTCAAGCTTGCGCTGAGGATCTTCAGAAGAAAGCTAAGCGAGTGCGCTCTGCCGAACAAACCAGGAAGTGGAAGGAATTGTCAGAACGACTGAGGTCGGGATTCGCTGCGGGCGATGCTGTCTGGTTGTACATACCCAAGGTGCAGCCAGGGTTGAGTCGCAAGCTGGCCCATATGTGGCATGGCCCCTTCAGAATCCAGGAAATCCATGACGATTTCCGCGTGAAACTCAGAGTCGAGAACACTGGATATCGTGTGAATCCCTGGGTACACGTGAGTCGCCTGAAGCCCAGAGCACTGTTCCCGAAACGGCCCACCGTGGAAATTGAGGTGAGTGAGGACGACGACTTCGACGCAGCGTTGTTGCCCGAAGATAGCTGGGAACCAGATGTTGGGAACGATGAATACGAAGTCGAACGAATCTTGGATTTGCGATGGACTAAACGAACTAGGACATCAAGACGGATACGCGAGTATCTCGTGAAGTGGAAGGGTTACGACGAGACCGAGTGGCTCCCCTTGTCGAAGTTAAACTGTGGTGCCTTACTATACGAGTTTAATCAAGGTGCAAGAGCACGAGCCCGTTTCCAGGCCATGCAGGCCGGCGACGATCACCCAGGAATATAGTATCCTGAGGTGATTGTGATTCAGAGTTGCAGTGGGTTTCAGGGGATAAAACCCTGAGTTATACCGAGAAACTCTGAGGAAGATCGAAGGAATGTGTGGAGATTGGAGACAGAAGTGTGATTGTGGTTTTATTTGATTTTATTTGATTATGGATAAGGACACTGCTGAGGCTTGGGCATCATGTGGAGTATTAAGGAGCAAAGTGGCGACGATGAGCTTCACAGAGGCGATATCCTCCAAGTGAGCAACTCAAAAGAACAAGTCAGAAGGTGTTGACACTCTAAGAAAGATGAGGTGAAAACTCTGGGTATCATTGGGAATTATGCTACGACATGTAAAAGCTAATGATTCCCAGGGTTAATATACGTCTTGGCCCTTCACGAGTGTGTGAGAGATAAAGGGTTGAGCTTGCGGATGGCCACGGGCTTGACGTGACGCTTGACGTTGCTGGGCACATATTGGAGCCATTCTTCGTCATCGATCACGGTGCTCCATTGGACTCGAGCGGGTTCCCGCATATCCAGAGTCGCTAGCTGAAGATCGAGGTTCTCGCACGTAGGTCCCCCGAGCTCCTCGGCCCTGGGATCTTCCCAAATCCAGTAGCAACACTTGTCTGGAAATTGCCAGAGACCCGGCTCGTTCCACAATGACGGCAAAAAGCCTGGGGTGTCATGGGAGCGGTCCAAGAGCGTCTTGAATGCCCTGCGAAGCGCGTTACGGCGTGAGTTGCGCTGGGACTCGAGGACAATGTCTGCCTTCTCTTCAGTAGGGATAGGTACCCAGTGTCCGCGCTCCCAAATCGCCTGTGCATGCTTGTGCATGACATCCACGATGTCCTCCACTAGTTTGAGCGCTTTTGCGTATAACATGTCGCGTTCGTGGAAGTAGAAAACCCGAATGCGACCTTGGAGCATAGTTACCCAGGGTTCGGAGTCTAAAATTCTCTGATATGCTCCACGGTTCCAGCGATCATGGACGACGTCATACGAGTACTTGTGAATCTCGTACTCTGGGAACCCAGGAGTCTGGCAAGAGGCACTCTTAGTCGAACTTGGATACTGTACCAGAACTCCGTAGATGCGCCAAGAAGTCTCGCCATTCTCAGGATCCTCGGCTGTTTGTAGGTCGTCCACAGTCAATTCTGCGTACGACTTTCGTGCCAGTGCGGACGGATGCTTGGGACGTGTAACCACCTTATTCCCCAGGGACCCACTGGAACCTTGAGGCGCAGAAGTGTTTTTCTTGGTCACTGTACGACGCTGTTTCTTGGGTTTCGGGTTGGAACCCTGGGATTTCTCGTCGGAGACAGATCGTGAACGCTTGGCGGGAGGTTTGGACGCAAGGGTTTCTTTGACACAGTCGCTGTTCTCAGCGTCCTCGTCCTCGTCCAGAATTTCAGGGCCGACTTCTTCATCCTCCTCCTCGGAACTGCTGCTGGAAGCACTCTCTTCTGGCTCCTGCGCTGGGGGCTGATACTCTGGGTCATTCTCGATGTCATCCACCGTAGAATCTGCATCTTCGTCAGGGTATACCACGTGGTCATCGAGGTTTCCCCAGGGTGCCGGAATGTCACCGCGTCGGAGCCGCCGATCTAAGCGTTCGTCGGCCATTTCATAGTAGGCCTCAGGGACGTACTTGCTCCAAGGCGTCTGGTCGAGACGACGCCAGTACATCATGCTGACAAGCATTTTGACTAACTGTGGCTGCCGGAAGTGTCCGTGAGCCGCTCGATCACTGCCAATCCACTCCATAGCGGTGTCGTACTTGAGACCTGCGAGAATAGCCTGACGTACATCCGGACGAACTTCCTTCCAGACGACACCCCCAGGTAACATCGAGTGAGCGGCCTCCTTGGAGACCACAGTTTTCTCGCCAGCACGACGCACTGAGTCACGGCCAGGCTGATGATCCTTGGGGCGACGCTGGACTTTGCGAGCTTTGGAGGCCGCGGGTTGTGGCTGCTTGTCCGACGTTTGGGAATCCCGGGATTGTTTGGACTTGGAGTGCTTCGCGGAACTCTGAGACTCCTTAGAACCCTGAGTCTCGTTACCGGCACCAGAACCACTCTGAGAACTGCTGCCAGGGCCTGTAAGATCCAACACCTCGGGACGATTGGTGGAATCAGACCCTGAGGATGGGGGCATACGCTGGCTCTTTTCGGGATATGGAGCCACCACAGCTTTGCGCTTGTCCATGGCTGCCACGTTCACGACTGTATCCCAGGATTCGGGAGGTTTCGTGTCCTTAACGCAGAGCTTGAAGAGATCGTGATGACGCTCCCAATTCCCCGTGAAGTCAGTGTGCTCCTGCAAGAAATCGGAGAATTTCCAGGGATCCACAGTGGCAGATTCGAGACGCGATTTCAGGATGCGCACCTGTGCCTCAGAGTCGGCAAGGCGCGCCTTGAGCTCCGCTCTCTCAGACTCCAGAAAATCGATCTCGTCCTGGTACCGAGTCTTCTGTCCTTGCAGCGCAACCTTATGTTCAGACTCAGCAGATTCCAGCTTGCCCAGAGCCTCCTGGAGTTCCAGAAACCAATAGTCACAGGTGAACTTCCAGGAGCGTTTTAACTCCTTGTTCTTGCGACGAGCGTCGACTGCCTGTTGGATGGCAGTGGGTCCTTGCTGAGCAACGGCCAGAGAACGCATGCTTCGGTATGCCCCAAGGACTTGGCGCAGATAGCCGGTCGTCTTGAAAATACGTTCTGCGAACCGCGTGCTGTTGAAGTGGCGCAGGAGAGAGGCCATTTCACGCCGAACCCCGATGGAATTCAGAGCATTGTCCAGATCGTATGACGAAAGAGGTGAACGCCGTGGGTTCAGAACATCGACCCCGCCTCTCACGCCACAGATTTCCTTCAGCTCCTGAAGGTCGTCATCCGAAAGCTCCTCAAAACCAATGAGAGTGGTCGCACCACCGTAACCCTCCATAGCAAATGCACCTGCGCGGATGTCATTCACAATGCCAGGAACCCCCACGAGGTATGCATTGGTCTTGAGATTGGGAGGATCCGGTAGCTTCCAGTGTGGAGGACACTCAGGAACCAAGAAGTCAGGTAGATCAACCTCCTCCTGCCGGAGCATACCCGAAAAGATAAGCCCCCTGACGTCCTCCAAGGTCGCATGCCGTGGAATCTTGAATTCAGGGGCGTCTTTCTGGTTCATCTCCGGAGCCTTGGATTCAAAATCCGTGTCGCTAGCTGCAGCGTCAGCTGATGCCTTATTATCATCTTTGCATACGTCGGCGCCGGAAGACGTGCTTGCGGCACCAGAGAGCGGGACTTGCTTGGCCTCCTTCGCCTCGGACTTGTCCACCAGAGTGTCGCCAGGCAGTGCCTCTTGAGAGTCGGCTGCCGGTGTGTGGTCGGCGACCACCTGAGGGGACACGTTGCCGGAAGAAGCCGCACCCTGGGCCGATGTTGCTTGCTTGCCGGCCGTAGGCGAAGACTTGCCCATGTTGACGATTTGTGAAATGGGGATATGACCCCGCGTTGCCCGTTGGAGATTTTGCGCTTGAGAAGAGAACCTTGAAGATAGGTCCCGACCAACCGTTAGGGAGACAGGGTGTCGTCGAAGTGTGTGGAACCCAGGGAGCCTACAGAGTGCAACGGCCGTGTTGATGTTAACGGCGGCTGACGCTCTGTGTTTTCGTGGCCTGGCCATGGTTCACCAGTTCGGAGCGATTTCCTCTTTGATGGATCCGGACCAGGAGGGGCGGTTGACACGAGGCGGTTTTCAGAAAATTGCCGACGACGTGCCGTCACCTCTGTGACTTGGAGTGCGTATTGGACTGTGATTGGTGGATGACTTGGATGCGGCGCGGCTGTACCCGTGTGACACGGATGGCGTTTGTGGGAAGAAAATGATGTTATGGGATAAATCCAGTACTTGACCGCAGATGGGCCCAACTGGCTGGAAGTGTGATTCCTGGGAGTGCACACCCAGGGGTGCAAAGAACACTCAGTCCAGCCGCGGACTTTCCCTTACGATGAGTGCCTAAAATCTGGCGGAAAGTGTCTCTGGCGAACGTATCCCAGAGTACACCTCATCTTGCTGTGGGCCAGAGTAACGACAAAGGATCATATTACCCTGAGAAATCAACCCACTAACACCGTGATCATGCGCAGGAGGCCGCTAAACCCGCTAAGTGCTTGGATTTATGGAGATATATGTGAGTCTGTGACGCAGCAGACCTAATATCCAGAGTACCGCATGATTACCCAGAGTTCACCCCCCTGAGTACGGGTGACCCAGAGTTGAAGATGAATCTCTGGGTTTGGATCACGAATCCAGACTCTAAATACCAAAATCAAGTGTCTCCCAAGCTAATATCCAGAGATCATCATAGATCCCAAATGACCCCCAGAGTTTCACAGAAATCTCAGGGATGACCCTGAGTGCCACAGGATTCTCTGGATTTCGAGTCAGTCCGAAGCCGGTTTGCAATCAAGTGATGTGTGACCTTGAAGGATCAACATGGATGTGCAGATTGGACACTTTCAAGGAATCGAGAGGGAATCCCGTGTCATATTAGACCAAGACTAAAGACCCACATTTGGCACTTTCGAAGCCTGACAACAATGGAATCGCAAGCCGATCGCAAGTTTGGACCGCTGAACCCAAGGTATATTCAAGACAAGATATTCGACCTCAAGCATAGTGAACAGAAGATATTTGCCCTAAGAAGAATGCAGAAGATAGAGAGAAAGAGAAGTAGCTGATAAAAGACAAACAGAGTTCAATTTTCCCTGTACTGCGCAAGTGACTTCGGCCAAGCCTGCCGACGGCAATTCCGGAGGACCCGAGACTACGACCGCGGGACGCTAAGGGCACATCAACGGTGAAGGACGACCGTCTGTGTGGACTCCATCAAACTCAAGTCCAGTTAGGTGGGGACCAGTGACGGCCTTGAGCTTCCTGGAGTGATCCATCTATTCCATATCCTAGTTGGGTCACTTGCTGTGCTCGTGGTAGCCCATTTCATATTCTCAAGGGTATTCTGGGGTGCTAGGTAGTCGCCTCCAGGATTTTGTACTGACTGCTTGTGTGAAGGGAAGGTTATTGATAGTGATTGTATTTTCCTCCTGTATTGGAGGTGGTGCGCGTTTGTGTGAGTCTCAGGGGAGCTAGGCCCCTGAATTTAGGACTCGAGTGAGCCTAGTGTAGGAGTGACCCACCGTCCGAGGGTCCAAAAGAATAAGTGACGGCTAGTTGTAGTGATTGTATACTCTGTATTTTGTTGGTTTTTATCAAGCTAAGAAGGCATTGGGGTAAGGTGTCTTCTAAGTTCCACGTCCCGGAGTTGACCGAAATCCCGGACCCTGAATCTATAATATTCTGGGTTCCGGGTGATCTGATTCTCTGGGTTTGCCTTTTGGTGTGGAGGTACGTTCTGGATTAGACATGCACTCCGGCACTTCTTCAAGGCTACACTTACAATCGGTGGAGTGCCGTTCCGTCGAAGACAAACGAGCCGACAGGGATTACACGAGGTACCCACGCTAACCAAGGGGAGTGATTCTCTGGGTTTAAAGCTTCGCGGCTGCGAACCTCTGGATCAATCGCCTTGCTGTTGACTCTCAAGTCGATTCTCTGGGTTTATACCCTGAGGAACATCTTGGGCTGCGCTATACAAACCCCTGGGCGATAAAGGTTTCATCGGCCTCGCCACAGGTTCACGAAACAGCGCGCAACGCGCTTGGGTTCTGAGATTCTCAAGAACCCGGAGGATCCAGTGTATCCTCTTGTGAAGGAATACTCGGATGTGGTGTCGAAGCACCCACCATCCCAACTCCCGCCGGATCGGGGAGTTCGGCACGAGGTTGACCTCGTGCCTGGCACAAAGTATTGTGTCACGAGGCAGTGGCCTCTACCTCGCGAGCAGTGCGAAGTCATAGATGCCTTCCTCGCCGAGAAGGCGAAGTCGGGCATGGTGCGGGAGTCAAAGTCCCCGCACTCGACGCCGACCTTCTGCGTTCGTAAACCGAACGGGAAGTGGCGTCTGGTTCACGCTTACAACAAGCTGAACAATGCGACGGTACCGGCACAGACGCCGATCCCTCGCAAGGATGTGTTGTTGAACAACATGTCGGTTGTACGCTGTACAGTGCCCTGGATCTGATTGACGGATACTACCAGATCCTGATGCGGGAGAGTGACATTCCTCTCACCGCAGTGAGCACCCCGAGTGGGATGCTCTGAGAGTGGCTAGTGATGCCACAAGGGCTGTCGAATGCCCCAGCGACGTTCAATCGCTTGGTCATACAATTGTTTAGACCATTGCGTACGTTTGCACAGACGTACTTTGACGATACCTTCGTTCATAGCCGTGCCGAAGGTGGCCAGACGGCTATGGAGGTTCATTTGAAGCACCTCCGTCGAGTGTTTGAGGTCATGAGAGCTAACAAGCTCTATGCCAACATCGACAAGTGCGTCTTTGCAGCTGAGGAAATAAAAGTCCTCGGCTGCTTTGTCAGCAGGGTCGGCGTACGCGCCGATCCAGGGAAGGTCAAGGCCATAGCGGTTTGGCCGACCCCGAGGTCGCAGAAGGACCTCCGGAAGTGGTTGGGCCTAGCCAACTATCTTCACAGGTACAGCGCAGGGTACGCTGAACTAGCTCGACCCTTGTCGGATCTCTTAAAGAAAGATGCCGACTGGGTCTGGGAGCACCAGCACCAGGATGCTTTCGACAGCATCAAGGCGAGCTTACAGCAAGCGCCAGTCCTGGCCTTGCCGGACGAAACCAAGTCATTTAGCGTCGTCTGTGACGCTTCTGACTATGCAATAGGCTGTGCGCTGTTGCAGAAGGACGATGAAGGACACGAACGTGTCATCTCCTTCCAGTCCAGGCAGCTGAAGGCTGCCGAACGGAACTATCCCGTTCATGACAAGGAGCTACTTGCGATGTAGTACGCTCTTGTCAAGTTTAGAGTTCATCTCTTGGGTACGAGGCCCTTTGTGATCTATACGGATCACGCGTCCTTGCGGACTGCCACCAACTCGCCGCATTTATCACAACGAATGGCGAGGTGGCTGTCATTCTTCGCGGAATACAACTTCCGCGTTGAATACAAGCCGGGCAAGCTCAACGTGCTTGCCGATGCATTGTCGCGTCGACCTGACTATGAGCTAGCTCATGTCAGTCGGGGGCGCATAATGCGCCGATAAGTGGCCATCTCGGCCGAGAGAAGACCTACCAAGTGGTCTCTCAGACATTTTGGTGGCCCCGCATGTATAAGTGGGTGGTACCCTATGTCGAAACATGTTTGAGGGCGAAGTCTTCGGGTCACACTTCGACTCCACTACAAAGCCTTTTGATGCCAGCTGATTGCTGGAAGTCGATGAGTCTCGACTTCGTCTTCGGCCTGCCGGCCGATGACAAGGGCAACACCGGCATTTTGGTGTTTGTCTGCCGTTTGAGCAAGATGGTGCATCTTGCTCCGGTACGTGACAAGGTCACCGGGAAACAAGCTGCACAGCTGTTCCTAGATAGCGTGTTTCGCTATCATGGTGTACCAGAGACCGTAGTCTCTGATAAAGACCCACGTTTCACGGGTGCGTTCTGGGACACCCTGTTCCAGCTACTGGGTACTAAGTTGACGATGTCAACTGCGGACCATCCGCAGACGGATGGTCAGACGGAGCGCGTCAATAGCGTGCTCGAAGATACGCTTCGCAGTATCTGTGCTGAGGCACTTCGGTCCTGGTCGGACCAGTTGCCTATGATTGAGTTTGCACTCAACAATGCGGTACACACATCAACGGGGTTTATCCCGTTCTACTTGAATGGGTTACGACACCCCCAGGTGCCGCTAACCATGCGGGGAGGCACCGATACCTCCATCGTAAGTGGAGGAGAGGCTCGGAAAGCCTTTTCCTCCCTGGTCTCAGAAATTGAGCCAGAGTCTTTACAAAGACAATTGTCGTCGTTTTTGGACGACAGGCTGACGTTGATCAGGCGGGTTAGAAACGCTATGGCGTCGGCCCAAGGCAGACAGATGGAGTACTCAGACAAACATGGAAGAGGAAACTTAAGTGTTTTTAAACAAAGTGAATTGGTCTTGTTAGACACTAAGAACCTACCGTTAAAGGTGGTTAGCTCCGTAGAGAGCAACAAGTTGAAGCATCGCTTCATTGGACCCTTTGCGATCCTGGCCAGACACAGCGCGGCATACACCATTGACCTCCATAAGTCAATGACGACGCACCCGACGTTCTACGTGGGGCGTCTTAAGCGGTATCACGATCCGCTGGGTCTTCCTTCTCGGACGGAGGAAGACCAAGGTGAGAACTCACCTCCTCGAAACGAGGCTGAGTCCTCTGGACAACCGGCGTTGCCGGTGTCGAAGCCTGTGAATGATACACAGGCTGGTACCTACGCGAGTCATACGACGGGTATGACGGTACCGAATGGGAAGAGCTTGGGTAAGAGCTATATCCATAAGCCGAGTGGTACGAATACCCCTGCGGCTCATAAGAGGGCATTTGACCATGCACCTCATGGCTTAGAGTCTCTAAGCCTCGACGGAGCTCCTTCAAGGCAGCAGCCGGAGCTCGGTGGTCAACGCGCCCATGGAGCTCATGAGTCTCACGACCAAGAGCGTCCAAGTCTTGGCGAAGGACCTCAAGGGTCCCCGGCTTGCCAGTCTGAGAGGCAGTCTGACCACCAGGTCCAAGCCCAAGGGCTATCTCGATCGCGTACACGCGATACCGAAGCTGACGGACCTCGTCGCTTAACAGGGACCCCACAGAGTCCCGACCCGAAAATGAGGGTCCAGAAGGATACGGCTGAGAAGTAGCCTCGTACTCAAACGCGTGCGAGAGCTCCCCCCGCCCTCCTTGATCGGAACGGCGAGCTCCAATATCATGTGGAGCGGGTCGTCCAGGAGCGGCGGCGCTCTGGGAAGCGCCAGCTGCTTGTGAAGTGGCGGGGTTACCCTCGTAACAGAACTCGTGGGAGCCGGAAGACCGGCCCCGGGTTAACTGCCCGAAGGCTGTTGAGATTTGGGATCAATAACAGCCGGGGCGTAAGTAGTCCGCGGCTTCTTGGCCGCCTTACGGTGTACGGTCCCTGGGTTGACGGAACTGTACCCGCGCTCACCATGACCGCTGGACTTAGCTTGTTGCTTAAGTCTCCCCATCACGGAGTAGAGTTTCCTCTAGGCAATGAAGTGGGCAAATTGAATGCGAAGATCGCGCTGGTTCAAGACATAGGACAGCAGACGACCTTCTCGGAGTTCCTTCACCTCCTGAGCTGTGCAGTTCTTTAGAGAAGCCCATCTCCAGAATAGGTCTTCTACCTGAGACTGGGTCGTAGTGTTCTCGGCTTGTACCTAAGGGTACCCTCACACGGGGAAGAACCGACCTCGGTCTTCCGGTTTCTTCAGGAGACTAGTGAATTCCATCAAAGGAATTCGGTGTGGTGCAAGCAGCACATACCTAGCGGCCTCAATGTCTCTGACAAAGAGTGGTTCGACTTGAACCAAGGCCCGCTCATAGGCGCCACGAGATGTGCGCCCATGGTTTAAACCACGAGGGGCCTTGAGGTGCTCCAAGAACATTGGAGACCTAGACCCCGCATCCGGTGGGATAACGTATCCGCGAGGATACACCGGCGTGGGAGGCACAGGAGTGCCTTGCAGTTGAGCAGCTTGATACCGCTCCTGCTGCTCATCGAGATCATTAGAAATCTCTCGGGGCTCGGAGACAGTCCCCTCCTCTCCCTCCTCGTCCGAGGAGTCGAACAGGGATTTGAATCCCTTTGCGATGGAAGGCTCTGAAGTAGGAGAGCCAGGGGCTGCGCGCTTCTTAGCAGTAGCAGCACCCTCACCAGCCCGTTTTGGAGAAGCTGCTTACGCAGCTTGGGCTCGAGCCTTACCTTCGGTTAAGGTAAGGTTCTTGACAGGCGAGCTCGTCAAAGCTGCCTTTGCCTCAGATGATTCAGCATCATCAACAGGAGCGTCCTGTGAAGGAGCGTCCTGTGCAGGAGCATCCTGTGAAGGAGCATCCTGAGAAGAAGGTGGATCCTTAGCGGATCCAGGAGAGTCCCCGTCAGACTCTGATCCCGTGATAATAGGGATGTTAAACTCATGGGACTCAGACCCAGGACGGTGGTCCCGATAGGCGAACCGAGGGTTCGGCCTATCGTCGGGTGACAGGGAGCGCGAGCGACTGCGTCGCGAACTCCCTTCTTGGCTGGCAGCAGCAGCGGTGCGCTTGCTGCCTGTCTCGGAAGCCGCCTTTCGGACATCCTTGCGCGGAGTGGCCTTGTCTTTCGACTTGGCCTTAGAAGTCTTCGACCTCGCGGTCTTAGACTTGGAAGGCGCCGAAGCGCCGCGGCTTCTTGCCTTCTTAGGCATCTTGGGAGGTTGACGTGGAAACCTCTGGTGTCTTGAACGCGCGAAAAGGCTTAATGAAGCCTCTAAGCCACAACAGTGGCTCGTCGATGGATATCGACAAGGACAGGAAAGAGAGCGGAGCTCTCTTCCTAGCTCCTCATTGGTTGGGGGGGTTTCCAACCTAAGTGGGGGGATGTAACAGGGTTACATGAAAGGGATACCCCAGAAAGGGTACCGCCTTTAGAAGTAGATATACTTCTGTGGGTATTTGTTTTAATACTCTGTTGGAGTGGTGTGGACCACACTACTGCCACGTAGGTTCGGTGGCTGAGGGCCAACCAATAGCATTAAACCTATCTTTTACATGCATAATTAGTTTAAAGTATAGTTAATTAGTAATTTGTATTACAGGCCAAATGGACCTAATTAACTATAAATAAATCAGTCTAAAATCTACTCTAAACTGGCTATTAAGTCCCCTAAGACCAGGGACTAGTGAACTGCCGTTCACTTAGAGTTTGTAAACTCTTAATAGCACGCTTCCTCTAAGCAAGGTGCTCGTGTGACCCCGTCACAGTAAAACAGTAAATAGTCTAACCTTCGCGAGCTTAAACTTTTTATGAACACAGACAATTTGTGCACACAGACTATAATACTTACCGTAGACGCTGTAGTAAAGATGCCAGGTGTTTCTACATGTACAAGTGTTCGGTATGATGATGTCATCACTTATCGGACCGTACTTAAGTGCGAAACTCAAGTTAAATTGAGCAAATCATCGGACCGCATATCAAGTTTACAGTTCATTAGGGGTAGTCAATTATGCAGCAGCAAGTCGATTTTTTATTTTTGCAGCAAGTCGAGATTTTTTTTCGGCGATCTGATTGGCTAAGCACGTTTTGCTCGATCTGCACAAAATCTGGTGCAGGACGGCAGCAAGAAGGATTTTTTTGTGGCTTCAGCCGAAGATCGCACCTCATTCGAAAACCGACTCCATGGTGATGGCACGAGAGCAACGAAGATCGTCGCTGGAAGCGCTGGAATCACCTGCAGAACTATCATCTGAAAACAGTTACAAGTTAAGCAACTTAGCGCAGAGTTCCGGGGACGAAGTGTTTGCTGTCAATGCGGATCATCGAGCCCGCGAGGCTTATGACGTTTCGAAAACGTGTTGCTGCTGGAAAGATTGTAAGAAGGTCCCTAAAACCAGTAACAGCGCGGCCGTATTAACCTGTTGCAATAGATAGGGATGCCAGCGCTCTGTTCACGCGGATTGTGCAGTAGCCATGCTCTCCGTTTTTGGAGCTGACGCTGCATTCCAGAAGACTGCATGTGGAAAACGTTGCTACAATGCACTTATGAAGCAACCGCGGCTACCCTCTATTCTCACTAAAAAACGCGTGCCTTGGCACAATGACGGCCCAACGCCAGACGTAAGCTCTATCGGGGTGCTTATTGACTGGCTTACGGATGGCAACAACTATAATCGGTATCGCGGAGGAGATGCACAGTCGGGAGAGTCTAAAACGACGATTGCCGGAGAAATTACTGCCAAAATTGAGGCGGCTGGAATTGTACCATCCGTTATGCCAACACAGTTAACAAACCCATACTTGTCCTTTATACGCCGTGCTATAGTACGACGCTCTTCTGAATCCGGCCACGTAATGACGGCGTCTTCAAGTCGTAAAACTGCAATAATCGCTCGATCAAGATAGTTATAGAAGCTTCCTCTGGCTAATCCAAGAAACTTTGTAATATCCGAAGGTGTATTGCCATTACCATAGGCACCAATAAACTTCAAGAGAACCATCAGGTGTAACATCGCTCCCCCGCGAAGAGGTTTTTCTCCTTTAGGCTTAAAAACAGCGTCGTTCTCCACTAGAGATGCAAGTCTTATAAATTCTGGCCGCTTAAGCCGAAAATGTTTCAGGAAGTCGGCATCACTGGTGTGAATAGAGTCATTTAACAGCTTCATCCATCGATTTTTGTGTCGCCTATAGCATGAAGGCCGGGAGATGTATCGACGCTCCTGCACACGATCTAACTCCGTGAGCCAATACGTATCTAGATCATCTTCCTCTGATTCATCTTCGCTGAGCAGATTTCGAAGCATTGCAGCGGATTCCCGTGTAGCGATGATGTTACGTAGCTCTCGGATCTTGCGCTGTTTTGCCGTGAGTCGAGGCATCTTGTGATCTGGTTAAAGAATCTTTCTCTTGCTGCAGAAAACGTGGCGCTCTTGCTGCAAACCAAAATGGGGTTGTCAATTACTTGAAATATGATTGGTCAAAATGATTTTTGCAGGAAGAGGCACAAAAAAATATTCGTCTTGCTGCTGCATAATTGACTACCCCTATTCTAGTTTAATGCGATATGGAGCACTCTGATTAGTCGAAAGCTGGGGGCGGATGTCAGTGTTCATGCCTGTGGTTTGCATCGGTGTGCAAAGCACACCGATGCAAACCCAGGACTCAACGTTGCCCTTCCGGCAAGCGAAGGTTCGACTTGCGGGCTTAGGGTTCTGTCACCCGCATCTCTCGGGTGTTTGGGGTGATAGTTAAAGGCGACACCCCCTCTAATCGTCGTGGTTATGCTTAAGGTTAGGTAGGTCCGATAAATGTTTGATATTGTACGTAGAATGTGGCATGTAGAATTTCATCACTTACCCAATTGTACTTAAGCACAACCATTACAAAACTCTTGTAAAATTGTGCAAATCATCCGACCGTATATCTAGTATAGTCCTTTAAAGTAAAATGCGATTTGTAGGCTCTCTGAACTTGGGGGCGGATGTCACTGCAAACCCAGCACCCAATGTTGCCCCTCCCGCAAGCGAAGGCTCGACTTGCGAGCCGTAGCGGACTTAAAATTCAGTCAACTGTTATCTAAAGGGTATTTGGGGTGAGGCAGGGCAATAGTTAAAGGTGACACCGCTCGATTTGCCTGGCTATGCGTAGGGTTGGGGGTCAGAGAGAGCGGATATCGTATGGTATCACCTGGACCAGGTCAACGGTTACGGTTATTAGAACGCTTACTGAGTTGACCGGCAGTAACCTAATTATCGGATGATTTGCCGGGTCTACCATGTGGTCCCGCTAGGAGGTTTGGTAAATACCTACAAATCTACAACAAAAAGAAAATTCAATTCTTCTGGAAAACAGTTGGCCCTTCGCAGGTGATTAATTTTCACGCGAACAACATCGCAACCCGTGAAAGGTTAATTCGTTTGGAAATAATGTAGCTCATTCACCGATTTACCCAATCTATCGCGTTCTTACATACAAGGACCAAGTCAAAGCACCTAGCCAGTACACTCGTAGCTACGACGACGTATTTCGCCTTAGCGTTGCCACTAACTTAGCCACAACGCTAAAGCGGTGCTAACCAACTATCATGTTTCGTTCACTCCTCTACGAGAGCAAAGTAAGAATGTTATTGCCAAGCCCAGCACAATCACATCCACATGCAGCTAGGACTATCATAAAAAAGTCTCGCATACGAAAAGTACCGTACGAAGAAGCGTAGTCGCAGGTCAGCGGAATTGGGCGACCTGGGAAGGCGATGCCAGCGAAGACGCTTTGACACAACCTAGCCAGGCATTCTAAAGCGGATTTGATCTTCGGTATTTTTGTTGTTACCTACCATAATCGCGAAAAACGTTGTATTTCTTTTGTCGTTATGCTTGTTTTGAACGAGTTATCTCTTAGCGATTAAATAGGCTTTTCACGAATTGCCGTTTCGTTCGCCGAACAGCAGTTCTCCCTGTGTTATTTATCGCTTTGCACAGATCCTACTAGTTCGGTAGCGATGGGATAATTACCTAGTTGGCATCTAACTAGCCAAGTGACCTAATAATAAAAAAAGCATTTCACCATCCGTGATATCCTCTCTCTGATCCAGCCGGCGATCAGAGTCTGATCGCCAGCGGTGGCTGGATCCGATTCTCAACAATCTGATTTTCCATGGACATTCCGTGTTCCCTCCCAGTAAGCGAAGCTGAAGACAACGCAATATTGAAGGTATTGCGCCGAATGCATGTGCTAACAGCAATATTATTTGAGAACTTGATTAGCAGGCAAACTAGGGAATCTAGATTACGGGTAGAGAGCGTTGAACAACGATTAAACGACTAGTCAGTATCCACTGGACACTGTCCAGGACAGATCTACCTGTTCTGAAACGATTTGCTTCGACCTCCGTTAGGGTTACTGAAGGCACCCAGTACTGTGGAACCTACTAACCACAAAAACCAGCTGAATGCAAAAAAGGTACTTGTTGTCCCATTTCATTATAAAAATGAGTTGTTTTACATCGTTGCAGCAGGATTAATGGATTGGGAGTCCATCCCCTAAACATTCAGACGATATCGCACATCCCACTTCTAATCTCCGAACCGCGGACATAACACTAGCGAAACCTGCAGTCTTACCGGCATTCCATTTCATTCCGACAACAATCCCTCCCAGCAGCAACACTCACTGATGCACCAGTCATGCTTGCTAGTATCACACATAGTCAAGTTCGTGCTGGTTCTTCTAGCACCTAACGTCACTGTCACGACTTCATTAGCCCCAGACCTGGTGGTGATCAAACCTATCCGAGCGCTTCCTCCAGCATTTGAGACGAACAATCGACGCTTCTTAAGGTCTTACAAATTGGAAAACGATAACTTGGATCCTCTTGAAAGGGACGACACCAAAGCTGAAGAGAGAGGAATAATATCCTATGTGAAAACTATTCTTAAGAATTACCAAATCAAGCGAATGATCGCCAAGGGCAAGACACCAGAGGAGATCTTCAAGAAAGGAATCCACCCCATAGAGGTTTGGTTTGCGTTAAAAATTCCTGACCTTCAGAAGAAGCTTTCTCTTGTCGATCTGTATCGACATCCGAAGTTCATTGCATGGTCAAAGTACGACGCTTACTGGGCAACGAAGAGGTAATGCATGTTTAATATACTCAAAACAATACTTTCGACGTGCTATTTGCTTGGATCGAGAAGGATGTCCATCTACCTTCGATGGGATCACCATTTAAGCGACTTACGCTAGCGAAAATCAAAACGTTACAAACGTTGCTGGGTTTTGACAACTGCGCTTCATTGACTTCAACAACTATATAACCGAACTATAATTTATGTCCATGCGAACATGCGTAATATATATTGGTAGAATGTGCTAACGAACATGGTAATGATAGTAAACGTATTGATGATTGCACCTGAGCAAACACTTGACCGCCTGATATACATATTAAGATAGTCTAATCAGTCGTAGGAACGCTAGCACACCACAGGAAACTCACATGAGTATCCATGGGAAGTAGAAGACCGATTAGCGAACAGGAAAGCAATAAAAGCCTTAAAAGGCAAGCGTTCACAAAGTATAACAAAGAAATTAGTGGGAGAGTATGATGCGTCCTGGAACGACTACAGTAACATGCGCAGAGTGATAGTTGGCAACGACGTCTTCGGTAGCAAACACCACAGCAATTATGGATTCATGACGATGCAATAACGCCATTTCAAATATGGGTAGTGTACCGAATGGTTATACGGCAACTTATCTATAATACGAGGACCGACAAGATGAAAGCACATGCAGAAGATGTCAACTGGGTAAGGAAATCCAAATTCATATCTTCTGGGAGTGTCCGCAAGCGAAAAAGTGTTGGCTCTGGCTCATCAGTCACTGGATCGGAGTCCCAGCATCAGAAAGCGAACTTACGAGGTTTAGAGATTACTGTGCATCTAGCAAGACGCCACTGATCTCAACATCGATAAGGACGCGACTATAGCTAGACACCGGGAGATATACATCTCAATTTGAAGAAGTACTCCGGAGAAGCTGGCGAGTATTAACGACAGTCTGCTACGCGAGCTTCTGGGTCCAGCGAAATAGATAATTTTTCGAGGAAGAATCAATGTCAGTGGAGCAAAGCCGATATGACTTTCAACAAGCAGGAATGAGACAGTTTAGGGCAGTCGCCAAGAGAGAGCAAATGTTACCGGAAACAGTAGGGAAGTGAGTGCTATTGGGCCAATGGGTCGAGAGTTTTCCTAAACCACCCGACCAACAGCCAAGGGAATCAGCTGCAACGATGAGGCTGGCAAGACGATCGCCATTGGTAGCGATGATCAAAGCAAAAATAGGATTTTAATGAGGATCCCTTAGGCATAATTAAATAAAGTCTTCTACTACTACTACAACTAGTAGCAGTTTGGGAATGTGTGACGGGGTCACACGAGCACCTTGCTATCAAGAGTACGCAACTCTTGTGGAACGGTTGTTCACTAGTCCCTGGTCTTATGTAACGGGGTTACATGAGGGGTACCCCAGAAAGGGTACCACCTCTTGAAGTAGATATACTTCTGAGAGTATTCGTTTTAAGAATACTCACCCGTGGGTGATGTGGACCACACCACTGCCACGGAGGTCGGGTGGCTGAGGGCCAACCAATAGTATTTGACCTACTTTTAAATGCATATATAGAACAAATTAGTAATTTGTATTACAGACCAAATTATCTAAATAACCATAAAAATAAATCAGTGTAGGTTGGTGGACTGGCTCTTGCGCGCTGAACGCCAACAGAAGTGGCCGAAGGTGACGCCCGAGGTGATTGTCTTGACGGAGAGTTGACGCGAAGGACGTGGATAGCGGTTGGTGACGGAGAGCGGCAGAACGGTGGCGAGAGCGAGTCAGTGGACTAGCACCACAGATAGGAGGAGGTCCGTACAGGGCTTCAAGTGGCGACAGAGGATCGCAAAAAGATCGAAGGAGGGCGGACACGGCGAAGCAGGACGGCGAAGGAGTAGCGGACAGGAGAGGCGACGACGGTGGGGCCGACGAGAGGCCAGGAGACAGCGAAGGCGGAGATGAGTGGAGACGGGGTGGGTAGAATAGGAGGCACCCTCGGTAGCTAGGAGTAGCTAGGGGAGGTCTACGTAGGGTACATGGGGACAACGAGCAGCGGTCAGGCTGCTCGACCCTCAGTTGCGACTCTGCTGCCGAACGGGAACAGTTCAAGACTAATAAAGACGAGGATTGTGCCGGACTTCACGGGTACGAAGAGCTAAGGTAGGCGATTAGAGGTAGCAGTGTGGAGGCGATGGCCTTTAGGGTGGCGGGAAGCGCGGAGAGAAACCGTGCCAGGCTATGGGGGGCATTCGATACCCGCCTTGGCCGCTGCCGCCAGAGCCATGTATGTGCATGCATGTTTTCGTGTGGGCTCTGGTGGTGTACATGCGTAATAGCATGATCCGGCTACTTTGCAGGGGAGCACCCGACTTCAGTTTACCCGGAGCTGGTCGGGGTTGCCGAGAATGGCTCTCACCTTAGCCGTCCCTATTGCGCTGGTGCGGCGTCACTACACGGGCGAAGGGCCAGCAAGTACCGATGTTGTAGCACGGCAGGCAGCGACTTGAGCTACGTGGCGTCCCCAGCGGGTAGACTACCGTGAGCACCGTTCTTAAATGAGCGATCGAAGGTATCTGTCGGGTCGATATTCGTCTAGCCCACATGGGGGCTACTCACGCCGAACGCCGCCTAGGTGGAGTAGACACAACGCTTTATAAACAGTCGAGGACCCTATCGGGCGGTGGCAATAAGATTCGGCAGCTAAATAGAGGGAAAGAGCTACATCAGTATTAAACCTACTCCAAACTAGCTATTAAGTCCCCTAAAACCAGGGACTAGTGAACTGTCGTTCACTAAGAGTTTGTATACTTTTAATAGCACGCTTCCTCAAGCAACGTGCTCGTGTGACCCCGTCACACTTGGTAGCACTTGTAGTCAATCCACGCCTACGCGGGTAGATTGACTACCTGAATCCTCTGTGGCTCCTACAAGGTAAGCCAAGATGGATAGAGGGGGGTTCCCTTATTTGACCGGCGCTCAGTTTGAGTCGGTCCGGAAGATGGTGGGCATCTTTGGAGGAGGTGCCCTCCGAAGCTTGGCGGTTACTACGCCGGCCGAGCAGGTTGAACGCATCGAGGCGTTCGACACGTACGAGCAAGGGCTCATCGCTCGCGTGCAGGGGATGCAGGTCCAAACTAAGCCAGCCTAACCTAAGCCGTTGAGGTTACTCCCTATGAGGGGAAGGAGGGAGAGAACCTCCACTTCTGGGTCAGAGAAGTAGGGCTCGCTATGGATACGGCTCTCATCTCGACAGAGCGACTTCGGATCGCTTTCGCCCTGTCCAACCTAGGAGGTCGGGCAAAGACCTGGGCGTACACGCGCGAGGCGACAACGCCGGGTTGTTTCACAACCTGGGCTCAGCTGTGTCAACAGCTTATAGCCGCCTTCCTCCCGGCGAACAACGAGTTTCGACAGCGCTCGCGCTTCTTGCCTGTAAACAAGGGAAGCGTGAGCTGCATGAGTACATCCAAGAGATGCGAGTACTCGCAGCATCTCTGGTGGGGAACCCCCTACCTGAACACATCAAATTGACGGTGTTCATGGATGGCCTGAAGGCGGACCCATCCCGCACACAGTTGTTCCGCGTGCATGCGAACACTATGGAGGAGGCGATCCAGATCGCCCTCCAAGAGGAGTACAGCCACCGACAGGCTCGTACTCCGACGTCGGTGTGGCAGGGCCACAATGCGTCGTCAGGCGCAGTGCAAGGAGCTTCAGCAGCTGGAACTAGCACAGGGCCGGTACCTATAAAACTGGGTACGGCCGTACAGAGCTCCATCCGTTGCTACGGATGTGGGATGCTCGAGCACATGCAACGTGCCTGCCCTGCGGGAGGGCAAAGGAAGTTCCCTTTTAAACCTAGGGGTTCGAGGGGCCCGTGGCAAAGCCGCGACCCAAGATCGAGGGGAACTGGGGTCACCAGTAGGGGCGGGGTGCCCTACTGGGGAAGATCTAAATCCCCACGGTAGGAGTGCGGATGGCGCACGCCATGGAGGGTTAGCCCCTGAGAGCCTGGGTGCTCTCGAGACGAGAAAGAGCAGCGGCGGACTGCTCGTGGTACACGCGAGTGTACGGGGATATGGAGATCCCTTTAGAGTCCTGATTGACTCTGGGGCGTCGACGAACTTTGCTAGACGCCAGACGGTCGCACAGAATGGCGACAAGTATGCCGACGCTTTGCGCGAAAGCGAAGGCAGGAGCCAGGTCTCGGTGAGACTGGCCGATGGTACGGTGGTTAACGTACCTGGGTCCGTATGGACCTGGCTGTAAAGTTTGAGGACTTTGATAGCACGGAGTCGTTCCTTGTCCTAGACATGGACAAGTAAGACTTGATCCTGGGCATGCCGTGGCTCGAAAAGCACGATCCCTGGGCCGATTGGCGTGGCAAAGCCATTGGGGTTAGCCGGCCTGCAGTCTCCGACAGATCTTTGGTGACAAATGTTCCCACCTCTGTTCGGGACTGGGGCGCTAAAGATGGTCGCTAAGACGCTTATACGCCCGATGAAGTATTGGGAATCACTGACTCCAACAAAGGTGTTACGATGAGTCTCGCAACCGGTCATGAGACCAAGGCTCATTGCTAAGCGTGTGGGATTGCCACGATGGCAAGTCCCAACGCTGAGAGTCATCGCGCCGTATGGTCTTCGACTGTGGCAGTGCCGGACGGCACTGACCAGGGGATAACATAGGTCCACAAACAGCAGAGGCCGCTGAGGAGAGCGCTGAAGGCGTATCCGGCGTGGGTAACATAGTTCGACGCGAGGTCGAGGAGACCGAGAGCAAGGTTGAGAGCGATATATGCGTATCTAGCGTGGGTATAGTGTTCCACGCGGGGTCAAGAGGCCAGTACGAGGGAGGAGGCACCGTTGATTACCTCCCGTGTGGATAACCAAGTACCACACTCGCAGTCTGAGACCCCAACGACACAGCAGGTCGAAGATCAATGTCGTATCTTCGACGGCATGTCCGGTCGTCAAATGGAGGCAGTGCCTGAGGTGTCAGCGTTGCTAAACCTCGAGGAACTGTCCTTGAAGGACTTCCTGGTCGAGTTGAAGGCTGGAGAGATTGCGGAGCTCCTGAAGCCGAAGGCATCTCCTCAAGATTTGAACTCTTCCTCCGTGCGGGGTGTGGATGTCCTGGAGGGGTTCACGAAGCAGCGTACAACGCGCTTGGGTTTTGAGATCCTCAAGAACCCGGAGGATCCAGTGTATCCTCTTGTGAAAGAGTACTCGGATGTGGTGTCGAAGCACCCACCATCCTAACTCCCGCCGGATCGGGGAGTACGGCACGAGATCGACCCTAGTGTCTGGCACGATACACTGTGTTATGAGTCAGTGACCTCTTTCTCGCGAACAGTGAGAGGTTACCGATGGCTTCTTCGCCGACAAGGTGAAGGCGGGTATGGTGCGGGAGTCGAATCATTTGCTCTTGACACCAGCCTTCTCCGTTTGAAAACCGAACGGTCAGTGGCCCCTAGTTCACGCCTACAACGAGCTGAACAGTGCGACGGTACCGGCGTGGATGTCGATCCCTCCCAAGGACGTGTTGTAGAACAACATGTCATGTTGTATGATGTGTAGCACGCTGGATTCGGTTGAAGAATACTACCCGATCCTGTTGCGGGAGAGTGATATCCTTCTCACCGCGGTAAGCACCCCGAGTGGGATGCTCTGGGAGTGGCTAGCGATGCCACAAGTTCGTTCGAATGCCTCACGACGTTAAATCGCTTGGTCGCCCAGTTATTCAAACCACTGCGCATGTTCGCGCAGACGTACTTTGACGATATATTCGTCCATAGCCGTGCCGAAGATTGTCAGACGGCTATGGAGGTGCTTCAGATGCCCTCCGTCGAGAGTTTGAGGTCATGAGAGCCAACAAGCTCTATGCCAACATCGACAAGTGCGTCTTTGCAGCTGAGGGAGATAAAAGTCCTCGGCTGCTTAGTCAGCAGGGTCGGCATACGTGCCGATCCAGGGAAGGTCAAGGCCATAGCGGCTTGGCCGACCCCGAGGTCGCAGAAGGACCTCCGGAAGTGGTTGGGCTTAGCCAACTATCTTCATAAGTACAGCGCAGGGTACGCTGAACTAGCTCGACCCTTGTCGGATCTCTTAAAGAAGGATGCCGACTGGGTCTGGGAATAACAGCACCAGGATGCTTTTGACAGCATCAAGGCGAGCTTACAGCAAGCGCCAGTCCTGGATCTGTCGGACGAGAACAAGTCATTCAGCGTCGTTTGTGACGCTTCTGACTATGCAATAGGCTGTGTGCTGTTGCAGAAGGACGATGAAGGACGCGAACGTGTCATATCGTTGCAGCCTAGACAGCGCAAGGCTACCGAACGGGATTCTCCCGTTCATGACTAGTAGCTACTTGCAATGAAGTACGCTCTTGTCAAGTTTAGGGTACATCTCTTGGGCCCAAGACCCTTTGTTATCTACACTGATCACGCGTCCTTGTGGACTGCCACCAACTCGCTGCATTTATCGCAACAAATGGCAAGGTGGCTGTCATTCTTCGCGGAATACAACTTCCACGTTGAATACAAGCCGGGCAAGCTCAACGTGCTTGCCGATGCATTGTCGCGTCGACCTGACTATGAGCTAGCTCATGTCAGTCGGGTCACGACAGATCTATACGATCGGATACGCTTAGCGTATCAAAGGGACGAGAACTACACGCCACTGGTGCAGTTCTTGTCCGACGGTAAAGACGACATGGTCGATAGGCTGTCGTCTCGACAGCGGGCACGGCTCCTTCGCTATGGGCTGGTCAATGGGATACTCCACTGCAGAGTAGCCCCAGCGGATCCTCCGCGGGTTGCCATCCCGAACGACGAGGATCTGAAGTATGACATACTTGTGTATGCTCATGACTCGCCGATGGGTGGCCACCTTGGCCGAGGGAAGACCTACCAAGCGGTCTCTCAGACATTCTGGTGTCCCGCATGTATAAGTGGGTGGCACACTATGTCAAGACATGTGAAACATGTCAGAGGGTGAAGCCTTCGGGCCACGCCTCGACTCCACTGCAGAGCCTACCTGTACCAGCAGATTGCTGGAAGTCGATGAGTCTCGACTTCGTCTTCGGCCTGCCGGCCGATGACAAGGGCAACACCGGCATATTGGTGTTTGTCTGCCGTTTGAGCAAGATGGTGCATCTTGCTCCGGTACGTGACAAGGTCACCGGGAAACAAGCTGCACAGCTGTTACTAGATAGCGTGTTTCGCTATCATGGTCTACCAGGGACCATAGTCTCGGACAGAGACCCGCGTTTCACGGGTGCGTTCTGGGACACCCTGTTCCAATTGTTGGGAACTAAGTTGACGATGTCAACTGCAGACCATCCGCAGACGGATGGTCAGACGGAGCGCGTCAACCGCGCGCTCGAAGATACTCTTCGCAGTATCTGTGCGGAAGCACCTCGATCCTGGTCGGATCAGCTTCCTATGGTTGAGTTTGCGCTCAACAATGCGGTACACACATCAACGGGGTTTACCCCGTTCTACTTGAATGGGTTACGACACCCCCAGGTGCCGCTAACCTTGCGGGGAGGCACCGATGCCTCCATCGTAAGTGGAGGAGAGGCTCGGAAGCCTTTTCCTCCCAGGTCTGGGATATCGATCCAGAGTCTTTAAAAAGACAATTGCCGTCGTTAATAGATGACAGGTTGACGCTAATCAGTCGAGTTAGAGATGTGGTGAAGTGGATAAGAAAATTTCTATAACGCATTCGATCTTGTCCCGTCAATCAAGATCGAGGGCAATCCCCTCTATGGTGATCCTCTATATAGTGACAATCGCTACAATGACCAAGTGAATGTGTGTGGCGTAGACGATTGTACCCACGCGGTATCGATCTCGACAGGTAATGTCGATCTTGACGTTATTATAGATGTTATGAAGCCAGTGCAGTATGGATAGCCACAGATGGGAAGCATAGGGCATTAACCATTAATTCAGAGTTGTTTTTACCTTCTACTATGCAAGTCTTCCTCCATCTACTCTATTCCGGGCAGGGATATACAAGATCGGCATTCCCGACGTTCCGCGAGATCAAGATCGACACTAAGTAGAAACCCTACGCCCAGATTGCTTGGCTGGACGTTCGTCAACCCTCAAATCTCAAGACCCCGCTATAGGAAGTGACAAGCACGTATTGGAATTATTGGATAAAGGTCACACACCGACCACAAGACCCCCAGGCCAAGATCGACACTGGTCAGAGCAAGATCGATCGAGTACAACCAAGATCGAAAGCTTCCCGGCGCAAAGAGTAGAAGTATCCCCGCTGCTGTCACCTCTCCCGCTGTCCTGTCAGAGAGCAAGATCGACAACAAGCGCGTCTTCCGAGATCACCCGAGGAGCGATCTAGTCCCACCGACGGGTACACAAGGTGAGATCAAGTAACTTCACGGAAGATCGGAGTACCCCCTCCTTAAGTCGGTAGTTCCGTGCGCAAGAGGACCGCTGTGATCTTGCGATTTCGCAGAACGACTTCGCCACAGAGACGCAATGGCGTTAGCCCAAGACAAACAGAAGGAGTACTCTGACAAACATTCAGAGGAAACTTTAACGTGTGTAAAGTTGGTGAGCTAGTTCTACTCGATACTAAGAACCTACCACTAAACTTGGTAAGCTTCGTAGGGAGCAACAAGTTGAAGCACCGCTTCATCGGACCCTTCGCGGTCCTGGCCAGACATAGCGCGGCGTACACCGTTGACCTCCTGAAGTCAATGGCGACGCACCCGACGTTCTACGTGGGGCGTCTTAAGCGGTATCACGATCCGCTGGGTCCTCCTTCTCGGACGGAGGAAGACCAAGATGAGAACTCACCTCCTCGAAACGAGGCTGAGTCCTCTGGACAACCGGCGTTGCCGGTGTCGAAGCCTGTGAATGATACACAGGCTGGTACCTACGCGAATCATACGACGGGTATGACGGTACCGAATGGGAAGAGCTTGGGTAAGAGCTATACCCATAAGCCGAGTGGTACGAATACCCCTGCGGCTCATAAGAGGGCATCCGACCATGCACCTCATGGCTTAGAGTCTCTAAGTCTCGACGGAGTTCCTTTAGGGCGGAAGCCAGAACTCGGCGGTCAACACGCCCGTAGAGCTCTCGAGTCTCACGACTCAGAGCGTCCACATCCTGACGAAGGACCTCAAGGGCCCCTAGCTTGCCAGCCTGAGCGGCAGCCTGACCATCAGGTCCCTGTCCAAGGGCTATCTCGATCGCGTACACGCGATCTCGAAGTTGACGGACCTCATCGCTCAACAGGGACCCCACAGAGTCCCGACCCGAAGATGAGGGTCCAGAGGGATACGGCTGAGAAGGAGCCTCGTACTCAAACGCGTGCGAGAGCTCCTCCTGCCCTCCTAGACCGGAACGGCGAGCTCCAATATCATGTGGAGCGGGTCGTCCAGGAGCGGCGGCGCTCTGGGAAGCGCCAGCTGCTTGTGAAGTGGCGGGGTTACCCTCGTAACAGAACTCGTGGGAGCCGGAAGACCGGCCCCGGGTTAACTGCCCGAAGGCTGTTGAGATTTGGGATCAATAACAGCCGGGGCGTAAGTAGTCCGCGGCTTCTTGGCCGCCTTACGGTGTACGGTCCCTGGGTTGACGGAACTGTACCCGCGCTCACCATGACCGCTGGACTTAGCTTGTTGCTTAAGTCTCCCCATCACGGAGTAGAGTTGCCGCTTAGCGATTAAGTGGGCAAGCCCAATGCGAAAGCACGCTGGTCCAAGACATAGAACAGCAAATGGTCTTCTCGGAGTTCCTTCAACTCCTGAACTGTGAAGTTCTTCAAAGAGACCCATCTCCAGAACAGGTCTTCCGCCTGGGATTGGGTCGTGATGTTCTTGAGCTGTACCCAAGGGTACCCCCGCACGGGGAAGAGCCCACCTCGGTCTTCCGGAGACCAGCAAATTCCTTTAGTGGAATCCGGTGTGGTGCAAGTAGCACACACCTAGCGGCATCAATGTCATCGACAAAGATTTGCTCGTTCTGAACTAAGACACGTTCATAGGCGCTCCACGAGGAGCTTTGAGCCTCCCCAAGAACACCGGATAACCAGTCTCCTCTTCCTGTGGATAATACCCACGAGGATACACCGGCGTAGAAGGCGCAGAGGGGGTTACGCGTAAGGAGCCTTGTTGCAAAACAGCTTGATAAAAAATCTCTTGCTGCTTTTCGAGACCATTAAATATATCTAGGGGTTCATATACAACCCCCTCCTCTTCCTCCTCATCGAAGTCGGAGTCCCCGAAAACGTCATGATATCCTTTGAATAAGGGAGACCCACGAAGAGGAGATTTAGGGGCTGTGTGCTTCTTGGCAACAGCACCCTCATCAGCCCGCTTTTGAGACGCTGCTTTCGCGGCTTGGGCTCGAGCTCGATCTTCAGCTAAGGTTAGGTTTTTAGCAGGCAAGCTCGTGGAAGCCGCCTCGACATCCGGGGGATTAGGATCATCTTTAGCGGACTCCTGGATGCCAGGAACGCCCTTTGAAGGAGTGGGACCCCCGTGGTTTCCTCGTCGGACTCGGACCGAGTGATCATAGGAATGTTGAAGTCCGGGGAGTCAGTCCCAGGGCTTGTGCTCCCGATAGGCAAACCGGGGATTCGGCCGGTTGTCAGGCGACAGAGAAAGAGAGCAACTGCATCGCAGGCTCTCTCCCTGAGTTGTAGCAGCAGCGAGTCTTAGTGGCAGCCTTGGAAGTTGCCCTACGAGCTTCCGTACGCGAAGCGATCTTGTTTTGCGACTTGGCCTTTGAAGGCTTCGACCCCGCGGCCTCAGACGTGGAAGGAGGCAAGGAACCGTGGGAGTCTGTCTTCCGGGGCATGCTCGAGACGGTTAATTTGGAAACCTGTGGGCGTGTGTCGCTAGCGGGAAAGGCTTGGTGAAAGCCGCAAGCCACAACCGTGGCTTGCTGACTCATGATAGCACGTTTTCTGCTTGTGTGATCCCACGTGCTGTCAGGAGTATACAAACTTCTATTGAGCAACCGTTCACCAGTCACTGGTCTTAGGGGACTTAATAGCAATAATAGGGCAATTTTTACTTGATGTACAGTATTCAGTAGTTAATTAGGTAATTTGTCCTGGAATACAAATTACTCAAATATCGTACCGTATTACCCTGTCGTAAGTGAACTACAATGTGCGTGTTTAGGGTTACTCATAAAGAAAATACTAAAAGTTACCAACTATTAATAAAACGTAAATTTTACGTAGTATTGTGCATGAATTGACTCTGCCACGAATGAGATGCTTTAAAAGTTTCTTGTGAGAGGCCTCGTCGGCAGCCACTTCTAGAGCCTTATACTTTAGTAGATGAGACAGTCATCCTTGTGCATTGTGCTCATCGAGAGAACAATGCCATTTCAGCTTCGCAAGACAGTATCGTTCCTGACCGCTGTATCTAAGGTTTTGCAAATGGTCCTTACCTACTCTCGTACTCTCCTCGCATACCGCGACGATATGTGCTTCTTTTTTCATTTGGAAACCCGGTTTTGCTTTTACTTCTTGTCGGCCGCAGCGCACGTGGGATAGAAGTGAGAGAATAGCTTCGTTTACTGTGCGACTGGTTGCGAGATACTCTAGACGAAGGCATTTAAGTGTGTAGTCGACGGTAATATGTGGTAAGTACTGCTTTGGCGTCTCGGTGTTGCAAAGTCTGCCCGGGATGGCGCTCTTTCTGCAATATGACCAAGAGACCAATCGGTGGTCACAGTAGCTATGCCTATACCGATACCTTTTACTATTCAGTTTGAACAATGACGAGCTTCTTAATGTAGACATCAGCGAAATCGCTGGAGAATCTGAGGAAGGCGAGCGACACATCTAGCTTAACAGAAGAACTTGTTGATCCGTACGTACAGATCGTAGTTCCAGAACGTCCACCGCTTCCAGGAGAAAACATTCCAGTATTTCCCAAAGAGAACTTCCTGACTCCACTGGTTTCAATGTTGAACAACAACGATAGTGATTCAGCGTAGTCAAATCAAACCAAACGTACGTCACTTCGTTGTCCTTACGTTCTTCATTAGTGCCATTATCAAACACCAACTTGCCTTCCTCTATAGCACTCATAGCAGTCTTATTGGCACTATTTGACTGCGTCGCAGCTACCCGAGACACCTCAGGCAATACAGCTTCACAAACTGATCCAGCAGTCACGGCTCTTTACTTTTTGTGCTCAGTAGGTCATATATAGCTGCAGCCCTCCACTATCGTCAAGCAACCACGTCCACCATCTTCACCTCACCACAAGTACTCCGCTTCCCTAGGCCATGCCCGCCCGTTGCATCTTGTGTGTTGACACGTCCGTCCGTGATGCAGCGAACATTCTTGGCAGGTTTCACAATTAATGCTTGCAACATTTCCATACCCATTCGATTATCACCAGTCTTGTACAAGGCATCCGCATCCACAGGAGGTTGTATGTATGCACAGTCGTGTTGAACCACCCAACCTTGCGAAGCAGTCATAATTACCTTATTAAAGTCACTTGATGAACTAGCGCTGTTCGACAGGTTCGATAGCTGCAGCAAGGACAGAGCAGTCTCACCCGATGCCACACAAGTGCACAGGTGCTTGATCCCCTGCGCAACATCATCGACTCGATGCTTCTGCTCGCGTGTATAACGTGCATACAGTAGTGATCATCGCAGCGGTGGCAATAACTAGCGCAGAAATACCCTCGCCGCTCACAGCAGACGTAGAAGACGTCGTCATGTTACGACACAATCTCCGTTGTGTTTGCTATTACAGCAGAGCCCTACCAGATGCTCGATTCCTTCTACGTTGACACACTCGCGTCGATAGCAACACCTTTCAAATAAACATTCGAGCCACATCGTAATGCCACCACTCGAATAGATCACAGCACCACTTGCTATAGAAGATCCCAACGCAGGCGTCCTGAACTCCATCAAGTTATGTGTAATATCGACGACAGATGTTTCCGCCCATTACTCCTGACGTGGCGTGGGTATCTCCTGGTAACACTGTACAGGATTTTTACCACCTCGGACTCAGAAGTTATATTATAAGAAAACAGTAAAACACCAAATTTGTGCCTTCACACGAGTCGTTCTGCTAATTTTGGATGGTTGGACTAATTTGATAATTTAAAAAATCACTCCAGCCATGGTGTTCACCGAATTCCCTTTGTTTGAATGCCGGTACGTGATATCACCACCCATTCAGCCAATCAGCGACCGAACGGGAAAGATCTGTGTGCATCCTTTGTTATCACATACTTCTGTACAGCACTTCGAACCGAATTTCCCGCAGCTCATTTTGACAACGAATCGCTCCCGTACAGCAACGAAGATCAAAAGGCGCCCTCGTCTACCAAGAGGCCACGGTCGAAAGGTGAAGGCGAACACTGTGTTGTCCTATACCTCCTTCCACAAACTACAGTAGAAGTCCTACACCGACTACAACGATATACAACAAACAATCAATCATTTCTATCCAGAGCTGCCTCAGTCAAAGTTCAATAGTCGTCGAACACTTGGCGAAGACAGCGAGCGCAAATCCAGGACACGTGTAATGAAAGGGATGGCAGCAAAAAGATAAGTCTTGTAAGAAAGGTGAGGCTACAATTTTGCCAAAAGAGGAGGGGATGAATTTACTTCATTGGATAAACTATCTAGAGTACCGGTGACGAGCGGTAGCTTAGACTACCGAGCAGCAGTAGTGTCATTTCGTTTCTGGCCTCGAATGACCACTCCAGATAAACCTCAAATCGTTTTAGGCCTCGAGCGTTCACTTCAGACAGACAGCCCAGCCTCCGCTTGGTCTATGTACGTACCGTATGCCAGAACAAGGGGAATTCGGTAGTAGCATTTTCCCGCCAGACATATGAAATATCAAAAAGCATTTGCTTTGCACTGCATGCGACTCTATCTGGATGGGAACCGGTACACCGCATCACTGTGTGCGATGCCTTACAGTCATATATACGAATAGGGCTGTAAAGTACATCAAAAATCAAAGTAAACGATCAAATGAACTCGTCTTTCCTCTTGAAGCTCTGGGTGAATTAAAAAAAGGATATGCAAATTCAATTGAAACAGACACGAGCAGTAAATGAATTGATTAACTAGTTTCGTGGTTTTTTTTCTTGTAAGTTGGCTAAGCTCTCATGGTGATTTGGATAGACACTAGCTATTAAATATTAGCTATTGACGAGGAGTCCAGACATGCCTTCAGATGTTGATACATTCACTTGGTACGTTCACCAAATCCCAGTCGACGCAGAACCACAGAGAGTTCTGATTTACTAAATTCTACTACTGTCAATATTCTATTATGATACGGTAAATGGGTTTCACAACTCGGGATAATGCACACATGCTGCGTTATGATTCATAATGCTTTCTGAAGCACGGTTAATTAATGCAGCACAAATATTGGCCTTTTCATAATGTGATACTGACGAAATATTCGGTTCGAATACCGTTCCCACTTAGCAGCGCCCAGGATAAGCCCATCTGCAATACTGAAATCACTCCAGCAGTTTGAGGGCACCACTCACTTACATGTCATTGCGCAATTTACGTTGCAACGCAAAACGCCCTAAGAGAACGAAACGACATGCGTCTCAAGTACGTTTTCCTCGCGACTGTCGTCGGTCTTCTTGCTAGCTGTGGAGGTGTGGCTGCAATGGACCCGAGCTCCAAGACAATCTTTGCTAATCCACTCGTCTCTGGTGAGTCGATCAGTACTCAGCAGAAAGAGAGCACCAGGAGACTTTTGCGGGCCTCAGAGATAACTGACGCCATTGAAGATGACGAAGAGAGAGGTTGGAAGAGTATTGCTGAGGCTGCTCGCAAGGCTAAATACAAGGTCCAGTTCCCTGTTTGGCTTGCTAAAGGCAAAACTCCAACTGAAGTTGCCAGTGAGTACCTGAAGATGACCTATCCGTTGATTGACCACCGGAATTGGAAGATTTACAAGAGTTACAAGAAAGTCTATGACAAGCTCCAAAGATCTCTGCATCCTGGAACGTGATGCAGTGTCGTTAGCAGCTATCGGGTTGCATGCCCTCAAACATTTTGGATAAACTATATTCGTCATAGCTGTGTCCTTAGCTGTGCTATTGGTTTGATCAGTTGTAGTCGCAATGGGTTGTATACTTTCGCAAAATCCCGTAAACTACAGTGGTGTTTCTTCAGTTGTCACCAGCCCAAATTAACATTTGCTGACACTAAACACAGCGACCATCATGCACACCTTCCTCTCGTGGTTTGTTCGTTGTGGGTATTTTAGTATGAGTTGTAGCAGCGCTATCCCATACAACATCCATTCGTATGACGAGTCGAACTAATAAGGAACTAGCCCATTCGTGATGAAATTTTTACGAAGATGCTATTGTAGGTTCACGATTGCATTTGAAGTCATTAAAATCTTAGGGTAATAGATATTTGTTTCCCTTCCCATGGCGATCGCTGGTTCCTTTCAATATTCGAGTAGATCATTCTCGCAAAACTGATATTGCTCCATTGCTCTGGAGATACCCCCGGTGACTATGAGTAATTCTTCGTGGGGACTACGCAATATCCATTCCATGAAACCAAATAGCAAACAAAGCGTTCACAAAAAAACACTTCCTTTCGTCGGCATTGTAATTATTATCAGCACGCTGGTGATCTTAGACTGTGGCAGTTCTTTGTTAAATCCTGCAGGTTGGCGGACAGCCCTGCCAAACCTTTGGACGGAAGGCTTTTGATAGTCGCTGAGCCAGTTGTCGGGTGGTATTCAGCGTAGAGAGGACAGGACGCTCTTCCTGCCAGGATTCCTTGGCATTCACCAAAATACATTGGGTTTTGGGAAGAGTGGTCTACTGTCCTGCACTGCAGGGGCGTGTAGGACACGCTAGGATGGTAGTTACCCTTCCCGAACCCAACGTGTTTTGGCGAATGAAATGTTGTGCATCATACCGGTACAACCCCAGATTGCGATACAAAGGAGACGTGATTTGACGATCGTCGTCATGATTTGTTGTAGCGGGCGTCGCTACAAGCGCCAAGACCTCGGGGGTTGCAGCCCCAGCGGCAATGGCGCGATGCCACGAGTGGTTTCGCAACGGACGAACCAGAAAATGCATTTCAGGAGTCGCAGGAGTTTAGCGATAATACATTCACTTCTACATTATAAACGAGCGACAAACAACAAAGAATTCTTTAGCTGGGTCGCTCCCAGCATGGAGGAGACCGATGAGGCAATGGTTCCGCACGCTGAGATGGGGATGCCGATTGCGGTATACCCACCACTACCACCGCATACAGATCACGACTTAACGTTGACAGAAACAGTGACGCGAAAGGCGGCGGTAATTCAGGGTGGAGAAACGAGACGCCAAGTCGAAGCACTGGCGCAGCATTCAGCGCCAGTTCAACAGATGACGGCTGAACAGCTTGGTCAAGTGCAACGCCGGCAAGAGCATCTTGCGGCGAAGACAGCGGAATACCTGCAGCAACAGCATGACCGGCAGTCGGCTTTGCTCGAGCAGCAGCATGAAATGAAGCGACAAATGGAAGAGCACAGGCGATTCCTCCAAGAACAGTTTCAATTGCTGAAGGCGGCGGAGGAAGCTGTGGGACTTCAGGGAAAGCGACTGGAGAACCTAACAGAGGCTGTGCAGCCCCACCTCCAGGCAAGATGGGGTGCCTTTGAGCAAGGAGCGTCACCATCAGTGGTGAGCCGCCAATCCGAGATACCTGCTGTCACGATCGCAGCAGGTACGAATTTGCCTGTGCCTCCGATCTATAGGGGCAGCTCTAAAAAAGAAAAGCGTGACTTCATGGACAGTTATGCCATTTACACTAGACGCATTAAGGCATTGAATCAAGGCACACAAACGTCGATTTTTGTGATGCCTCTCAGCGCTTGTATTGAACAGAGCACGATGGTGCGCATTTGCGGGTTTGAATTGTTTAAAGACGAAAAGGACGTCACAGAGACGGAATGGAAAAACTACTTTTTGTCAGCTCACCTTCCGGACCTCACCGCGTACAAGACTTTGGAGAAAGAAGTAAAATCTCTCTGTATGAACACCGAATTAAAGGACGCAGAGTCACGACTTTCAAGGTTGATGGCAGATTTTTACGCGATTGTGGATCGGTTAAATATGGAGGATATCCTCCAGACAGAGCCCAAAAAAGTGGTTGGATATCTGGTGGATGCTCTTCGACCACCAGCTTTTAGAGCGGCGGTGAAGGATCAACTGGAGCGCCAGAGCCACAAATCGACGAAGGCAAATATTCAGACGTTTCTGAAATGGCTTCGCGCAGAACTTGAGGGTTTATGCGGTTCGAAGCTCACATCGCGGTTAACGCAACAGTAAGAAGTGGTTTTAGTACACCAAGTGGATTGATGAGTCAGTCCAAGAAAAACCCAAGGGGATCTGGGGAAGTAAATTCACCCAAAACGATAGCAATCAAGTGTCTAAACAGTCAAAGGCCACGAAATTAAAGCCTGCCGCTCCATCTAAGACGGAAAAACCTGATAAAAAATGTTTTAAGTGTGGAGATCAAACTCATGGGGTTTTTCAGTGTCCAAATATTGCCAGCACTATGGAGGCAAAAGAGATCTACGAGAAGAGCACCGGGAAAAAGGTGATGAAGCCTATTCTGGCTACTACTTCAGATGGGGCTAAAACAGATTCAGCAGCATCGATCCCTTGTCTAGTAATGGAAGCAGTAGAGACTCTTATTACCCCCGACAGCGCAGCGTCCGTGTCTCTGGTGACCGTGAAGCTGTTGAACATGTTGAAGGCGGCAGGTCAAGAGGTAGAGATGCAGGCTTTGAGGCAACCTTCGAGTGTGACCGGTGTGGGAGATAAACCGGTTCCAGTGAAGAGCAAACTTAAACTAAATCTGCGTTTTTCAACACCGGGAGGTCCGTTAATTTTAAGGAACGTGATTTGTTGGGTCACGGAGGACCGCCTTCCGATGGGAGTGGGAGACCTACTGCTATCATATTATCTTATGGAGCGTTTGGGGTATATGTGGCGAAGTGGTTCTGCGAAATCGCAAGATCGCAGGAGTCCTCTTGCACACTGCGCCCGAACTGCCGACTAACGGAGGGGGTACTCCGATCTTCCGTGAAGTTTCTTGATCTCACCTTGTGTACCCGTCGGTGGGACTAGATCGCTCCTCGGGTGATCTCGGAAGACGCGCTTGTTGTCGATCTTGCTCTCTGACAGGACAGCGGGAGAGGTGACAGCAGCGGGGATACTTCTACTCTTTGCGCCGGGAAGCTTTCGATCTTGGTTGTACTCGATCGATCTTGCCTCGACCAGTGTCGATCTTAGCTCGGGGGGTCTTGTAGTCAGTGTGTGACCTTTATCCAATGGTTCCAATGCGTGCTTGCCGCTTCCTATAGCGGGGTCTTGAGATTTGAGGGTTGACGAACGTCCAGCCAAGCAATCTGGGCGTAGGGGTTCTACTTAGTGTCGATCTTGATCCTGCGTGGCGTCGGGAAGGCCAATCTTGTGTATCCCTACCCGGAGTAGCGTAGATGAAGGAGGACTTGTGTAGTAGAAGGTAAAAACAACTCTGAATTAATGGTTAATGTCCTATGCTTCCCATCTGTGGCTATCCATACTGCGCTGGCTTCATAATACCTATAATAAAGTCAAGATCAATATTTACCTGTCAAGATCGATATCGCGTGGGTACAATCGTCTCGGAAGGGGATGATGGCGCACACATTCACTTGGTCATTATAGTGAATGTCACTATATCGAGGATCACCGTAGAGAGGGATTGCTCTTGATCTCGATTGACGGGACGAGATCGAGATCGTAAAACTTCTTATCTGCTTCACCACAACCGTCCCCTGCACGAGTGATAACAGCACAACTGCTTTCGCTCGCTGCACTGCATCTCCCTTCCAGCCTATCCTCCTCCATGGTCCAAGATCAAGCCTCCAATCCTTCATCCTCCCCAAGATCGACTATGCCACCGGGCCAATTGGGCCTACTCGCTGTGGCAGCTGCTGCCGTCGATCCTGACGCGTCCTCCAATTCACCACCTCACCCTCATTCTTCATGTCCGGAATGTCATCGGTTGCATTCCGCGCCGACGGCTCATGTTCATCGATCTCATGTGGATTTACAAGTCGTTCAAGCGTCGCTCCGAGACGTTCAAGCCTCTCTACGAGGTGTGGAGGACATTATCAGTCGTGAGTCGATCTTCCGCCAACTGCAAGATGATCATGAAGATCTTCAACATGCTCACGTAGACTCTCTTCGTCACATGGGCGATCTGCATCGAAAACTGAATCACCTCCGATCTCAGGCCATGCCGTTCGCTAAATTTTGCCAAGATCGGTATGACGCGCTGATCGAGGCATTGGAGGATTCTAACGCAGAGCTGGTGGAGAGCAGATCCACAGTTGAAGAACTTGAAGAGAAGCTAGACAGGATCTCTAAGCTTCGGAAAGCTTTCGACGAACTGCAGGCCACCTCTAAGAGTACGATCTTATGTCTGGAAGACGAGATTGACACTTTGAAGCGCCAGATCCAGAACCTCCAAGCCCAACTGGCTGCTCTGACCAGTCATCCTGATCTTGGTTCTCCGCCTCCTACTGCGCTTGCCCGTCTCTTGTTTAATCAAGATCAGGAGCTGATTGCTGCTCGTCAGCGTGACCAAAACCAAGATCAGTCGCTGCTGGAAGTCCGTCAGCGCCTGAAGGATCGAGATCAAGACTTATCCAAGGCTCAGCAGCGGTGTCAAGCGCTGGAACGGTCGGAAGCTTCGCTGGAGGCGGCGGCCCTCCAACTCCAACGTCAGATCAATGCACAAGATCGACGGATCACCCGGCTTCAAGAAGAACGGGACCAGTTCCGGGCAGACTGCCATGAAGCCCAATCTGAACGAGATCAGGCGGTAGCGAAGACCAATTCCACGTCTGAGCGTCTGGACAAGGCTCGTGCCGAGCTTCGTGCTAGTGGGAACCATGTAAACTCTATGAGAGCCAACATTTCCCGCTTAGAGCAACAGGTCGCAGATCTTCAGACTGCTCGTACCCAAGTGGACCACCAATTTATGAGCCAGAAGCGGGAGCTTGCTACTCTACGGGTCGAGCACGCTGCTCTCTCAGCTCATTACAAGGACGCTTATAGTCGATTTTGGGCTGTGGCACGCTCCCTCAATCAAGACGTCGCTCTTCCGGCCCCGGCAAGTCTGACGCGTCCTCGATCTGGGTCGGAATCATCCCCAACCCGATCTCGCAAGACTCGACGGCTCGATCTTTCATCCTCCCATTCTCCTGACGATCTTCCTGACTCTGAGGGTCTGGATCCTGACGTCCCTGAACCTGAACTCCCTGATCTCCCTCAAGAATCCGAGATCGAGCAAGAAGATGGTTCTCCTGAGCAGGAAGGCGGCTCTCTTGATCTTCCTCCAGAGTCCGAGATCGAGCAAGAAGATGGCTCTCCTGAGCAGGATGATACAGACGATCCTGAGATGTTGGCGGCTTTAGCTAAATCTCGTTCGGATCTTCGTCGATCCAAGTCGTCGGGAGGAGATCAGGGTGCTTCAGGGACTGCCGGCCATCCTATCGACTTGGGTGGCGAGGGAAGTGATAATATCCCTTCCGACGACCTGTCCGAGCAGTCTCCGGAGGTCGATCCTCCCATGGGTAGCCCTAATTCTGCTCCCGATGACAGCGATCTTGAGTCTAGTGCGGGTAAATCACTTCCGGATATTCGACAGTCCTCCGAGGCCACCACCTTGACTCCGCCACACCCCAAGGTTCCAAGATCAGAGTGGATTCCCAGCTTGATCACCAGGCGTCTATTTCGCTCAGCGGACGTCTTCCCTTGGGATGTCGACCGCGTGAGTCACTTGAGCATCTCTACCTTGAACACCAAGGTGTTGGGTCACCTTTTGCTCGGTGTTTCCGAATGGCTATTTCCTGACGTGGCTCCTTCTGCAACACCTTCTCGGATCGAGATCGAAGATTTTGTCACGGGCTCTGCTGTGGATGCTCTTATGTCTCTCAATCCTCCACCATGGGCATCTCTGGAATCCACCGAGGGACCCCTCTCTTTCATGGTCGATTTCATGCCTCCTGGTTTTTGTGAGAAGTACTTGGAATATGAGGAGAAGCATCTCCAGGCGCTCTGGGAGTCTAGTCACTTCCTGCCGATCTCAGACGACATGTGTGTTGCGGACGCAGCCTTATCAGCCTACCATGAAGGTCGTCGTCAGCGTCGATCTCGGGCTGGAGCCGCCTGGAAGCAGTTCTTGTTTCGACATCTCATCCCGGCTCTGCGTCAACAGTATTGCGATCTGGATATCTTGCTGGATCCTTTCTTCCTGCATTTCCCCAAGCCGCGTCACCCCAAGATCTGGTATCCGGATGTGTCTGCTGCGTCGTTGGAGGATGCGTTGTCCGCCGTTGATCTTGCGGAACCCTGGCGTCTACAATATCGCCAATCTTCTACGGATCACCCAGCGACGCGTATTCCTCGTCTTCAGGACAAGTTCGTCAACTTGCCACCTTCCTCTCAGCCAGCCTCCAACATAGCAGTGCTTTAATCTCTTAATTGATCCATTTCTTCTTCGCGATTTCCTTCTTTTATGCGTCGTTCTTAAGATATTAACGCCTTCGATCTTAGTGACTCATGGCCATCTAGTCGGTTTCACATGTATCATATTCACCACCGTCCACCTGATCTATCGCCGTCCGATAGATCCTCCACCTGTTCCTTCGTGATGTGACCAACTCACTTCACGATCTCGCCTCCTTATGGCTCCTCATGTGATTGCATGACCTCGAATCGGTTTCGATTCGTTCGATCTCGCAAATAGTCATACAGTAGAGCTCCACAATTAAGATCGGCTTCATCTACCCATGTCGGTTCGTCATATCCTTTCCAGTGTACCAAGAATTCGCGCAACGTACGTCCATATCGCGTGCGCTTCCCCGATCTCATGTCTACGATCTTCTCAACTTCATATTCGCCGGTATCTAGATCTCGTACCCAGCTGTCTTCAGGTAACAAGGCTTCATCAAAATCGAATCGATCTTGATCTTGTATTGTCAACCGCGTCTTGGGACGGTCTGGGAATTGTCGTACAGGCTTGATTTTAGAGACATGTACCACCGGGAAAAGTCGGTATTCGGTACCGGCAATCTCAAGACGTACTGCATGTCAACCAGTTCCAACACACGAAAGGGACCGTGCCACATATGTGCCAGCTTACGCGCATATCCTTCCTTGACTCGATCTAGATACAGCCACACTTGAGTTCCAACTCCGATCTCATGTGGTCGGACCGTTTCATTGTGTCGATCTGACCTTTCTTGGATCGCAACACGTAATCTCTCATTAACCTGCTCGCGTGCTTGCTGATATTGCTTCTGGATACGATATCGCCACCGGCGAGGTTCACGATCTCGTCTTCTCGTTGATCCTAATGGTATCATTGCTTCCAACGTAGATCGCGGATCCCAGCCATGTAACAGATAAAATGGGGTATCTCCTCGGACGCGATCTTGGGCAGTATTGAGTGCGAAGGTGAGGCGCTCAGCATATTCGTCCCAATCTCGCTGGTCGACATCCTCCACATACATCTTGACTGCACGTGTCAATGTTCCCACCATCCGTTCGGTTGTACCGTTTGCTTGCGGGCGGTATGCCATTGTTGCTCGCTGTCTCTGTCCCACGATCTTGTTGAACGATCTGAAGAAGTCAGACATAAAACCGGGCTCTCGGTCATGTCGGATAGCCTCGCTTGCACCGAATCGACGGAAAACACATTCTTCGTAATTCTCGGCGACGGTCTGAGCTGTTCGCGATGCACTAGCTCTTGCGATCACATATCCAGTGAATAGATCGATCCAGATCAGCAACTCGGTGTTTCCTTTGTACGATCTTGGTAACGACGGTATGTGATCCATGCCGATAATCTGGAATGGGTACGTAGCTTGCAAATTACCGGGCGATTCCCCGTGAATCGTAGGCCGACCTTTTCCCGTCTCGCAGTCTATGCACTGACCCACGTAGCGTTGCACACTCTGATATAATCCACGCCAATGAAAATGAGCTCTGATCTTGTGGTATGTCCGTCCGATACCTTGGTGGCCACCTTCCAGACTCGAATGATAGTGATGCATAAGATCGTGTTGTAATGTTTCAGGCACTACGAGCTTGGCGACAAGATCGCGATCTTCGTCCGACTGCTTGGTCGGTGGAAAATAAAACAGTAATCCTGACTCATCCGTCTCATAGCGATCTGCGATCTTAGAACAGCTTTTCGCTTCAGTCGACGTAAGATCTTGTACGTCCCCTCGCAGGTAAGCCTTAAGATCGACGATCCATTTCTCCTCGTCTTGAGCTCGGTTAATACGTTCTATCCTCATCCTTTGCACGATCTCTTCTTGTAACACTTGAGGACGGCATTCCTTACGCGATCTTGTGACTGCAGCGATCTTGACTGGGGTTGCATCATCCTTAGCTATTAGCAACTCATCCAATCTATTGAGAGTCATCAGATCTTGGCGCTCCTCTTCTTTGACAATCACAACTCCACTTTCGCGACGTAATGCGGCACTCGCCAAACTGTCTGCACTTTGATTCCAATCACGCTTCATATGCAAGAACTCATGGGTGGGCCAAGATCGGAGACGTTCAAGTGCTTGCTGTCTTAACAACGTTAACCCCGGGGCCTTGCATTCGATCTCACCCTTCATTTGTCGGATCACAAGATTAGAATCTCCACAGATAATCAGGCGTCCCCTGTCCATATCTGACAGGAGATCGAGGCATAGAAGCAGACCGTGATACTCAGCCTCATTTACCGTAAGATCGAGCTTATACTTCGATGCTGCTGAGATCACTGTCCAGTCTGGTAGACTCCACACTATTCCACTGTATGCTCCGCCACTTCGTTTCACACGTGCTGATCCATCAAAACTCACAACCAGTAACCTCTCATCTGGTTCCACTGTTGGAGGTGGCATCGAGATCACTTGTCGTGGTTGTTTCCTGGGAGCGATCGAAACCAAGATCGAGTCCACTTCTTTGCGGGGTGTAATACTTGCCGCGATCACACCTAAGATCTCGTCCTCCCCTTTGGTACATTTCACGATCTCAAGGTCCAACTCGATAGAAGTGCAGCCCATCGCCCTAACCGTCCTTGCAACCCGGATGAGTGAAGTAGCCACGCCAATGTAGAGTGGCGCGTCAATACTTTGATCGATCTTGTCACGAGTTGAGTATAGCAGATATCTAGTATCCTGAGCAGAGCCAACACTTCTTTGTCGACCATACCGTAGTTGATCTCGTTGGGTTTGAGTGTGCGACTAGTGAAAGTCACTGGCTTATACACTCCGTCGTGTTCTTGCATCAGAGCAGCTGAGATCGCCCACTTGCTGGCGTATACTACTACCACCGGTAGTCGATCCACATCGAAATGTTGTAAGATCGGAGCATTCACGATCTTGTTCTTTAAAGTGGCGAACGCTGTCCTAGCCTCAGTCCACTTGTTACCCTCTTCTGTAGCAACATTCTCATCGTCCCCAGTCGATTTTGTCCTTCGAGCGATCTCATAGAAATCCGCTTCGCGTAGTTCGTACAGAACAGATGCGTAGATCGCGAAGTCTTCAATAAATCGACTGTAGTAGTTGAGACTTCCCAAGAATGATTGCATCGATCTTAGGTTGGTGGGAAACGGTAATTCTTGTAAAGCCGACAAATCTTTGGATGTGTCTCCAAACCTTCAGCTGATACACGATGTCCTAGGTAATCCACCTTTTGCTGACCCCAGAAGCTTTTGGCGACACTGATGGACAAATTCCACTCGTCGCAGGCATCTAACAGCCTTTCCACCTTTTCGCATAACGCGTCCCACGATCTTCCGGTTACCAGTATGTCGTCGATGTAAGATCGACGTCCCAACACTGACTCATTTCTCTCTAGATCAGGTTCTCCTGTCTCGAATACGTCCTTTCGGTCAGATCGATCTTGATCTTGGGTCACTTTCACGAATCCATATAGTGCATTATCTAGGAGCCTCTGGTAGATCTGGGGAGCGTTTTTAAGTCCGAACGGCATTCGATTCCACTCAAACAATCCAAATGGAGTAATAAATGCCGAGATCGATCGGGCTCGGTCCGTCATGGGCACTACCCAGAAACCGCTGGCCATATCCAAAGAGCAATACCAGAGAACTTTATCGAGATCATCCAGCAAATCATTGATCAGAGGCATGGGATATACCATGAGCCTTGTCAGACTATTAACCAGGCGGTAGTCGATACACAACCGGATGTCGATCCCATTCTTCTTGATGATCACAACTATAGGTGACGCCCAAGGGGATGTCGAGTGTCGGATCATCCGAGCCGATAATAGTCCCTTGATCAGTTGGTACAATTTTTCGCGGAATTGTATGGCCACCTTGCGACAACGTTGAGCGACTGGCTTTGCATTTCCCACATCTATGTCACATACCACTCCCTTCGCCGCTGGTGGTAAGGCATTGCCCTTTCCGATAAGGAGGTGCTTCCGTTTCCAGATAATTTGCACAAGACGTTCGATCTCCTCCTGGGTGTTGGTATTGGCATCACCTATTTGAAGATCTTCGATCTTGACTTCTTCCGTGGTCGCGGTCACTTCTGGTAGCACAGCCATTTGATCTTCCACATCTTCTGCGAATAAGCTCCCCCCTTCCTTGATACAAACTTCATCATCCATCGTAGGATCGCCTATGTCTGCCGCGGCTTTGGTGCGAAGATTATTACTGTTAGCAGGGTCGATCTTGCCTTGGTCAGATGTACATTCGTTGACGGTGGGCTTGCGTCCCCGTTCCCTGCGATCTTGACATTGTGGATGGCTTTTACCGGCCGTGGTAAGATCGCTGTTGGTGTTACGTACTCGGGACGCTCCACCATTGGCTCGGTGATCTGCTCGTTGGTACCCGCTTCACTGATTTCATCTGTAGTTGCCTGATATGCGAGATTTTGCCATTCGGCGTACCTCCTCGATCCGACGGATACATATCCCGGAATTCGGGGAATACGATCTCCACTCAACCACATTGCGACTCTCGATCCTTCATGAAGAGTTAGTGCACGATCACTCACATTGGTTACCTGTAGATAACGTGTCTTTCCTGGTCCGACTGTGATCGTTGGTACCCATCGATCTCCCCTGGTGACCCATAGCTTATACTGGTTAGACGTCTGACCTCGTAGCCTGATCTCGGCCGTCTGTCCGACATCGATCCAGTAGTGATCCTTCCAGCACACATGTTCGACCTTGTCACCGTAGAGAGGACGCCTACCAGCCATCTGAAGGCGGACTTCGTCGGGCAGACATATTGTCCCATCAGCGAGATCGAGGCGGATACCCGCTGGCACCATGAAATCCATTCCTAGTATCAGATCTTGACCTCCAGTGGGCGGACCTACCCATGCATCAAAGAAGTACACTAGCGATCCTGCCAGCGTGATCTTGAGACGAGTACGTCCCTCGATCTTATATGGAGATCGTCCAACACCTTCGCATTCCAACGTTTGATTCTCATCAATGTGGCACCCGACCTTACGAGCAAAGGTGGCATCCAATATGGACACCTCGGCACCACTGTCAAATAGCAAAGTTGCTTTTTTGTTGTTGATCTTCCCCATAGCCTTAGATTGCTTGAACTTCTTGTCTGGAACATGATACTTCCAGTAACCCCGCGATTCCCCAGGGGAGATCTCAAGAGCCATCATCACACTCGATCTTGCATATTCATCGATCTGGCGTAGACTTGACACTGTAGCGGTGGATTTCTCCAGAAGATCACATGTATTGTCGATCGGATCGATCAGTTGATTAACTGTTGCCTCCGATTGTTTCTCGACATATGCATAAATGCAGTAGCTAGAACGCTCGTCTCGTACCGGTTTCCAAACCGGCGAGCGTCCTAGTTTAACATCTTCTCCGCAGTCTCTGGCAACATGCCGGCGTGCTTGGTAGGATTGTACCATTGTCGGATCAAATTGTAAAATTCCTCCATGGTACATTTTCCCGCTTCGTGGATGTCACCACATGCCTTGCATGTGAATAGGCAGCGATCTGAGGGATGTCCTTTACGACCGCACTTCTCACACGTCAGACGTCCCCAGCACCCAAGATCGCTATGTTTGCGCGACCCACAGTGCGAGCATCGCTTAGGTGGTGAACCTATATCATGTCGATCTTGTTGCGCACGATTGTTTCCGGTCTCCGAGCGACTGTGATCTTGGTTCCTTTGACCTTGATCTTGCTGCCCTTCGTTGTTTCCAGATGCTGCGAGGTAGACACGACGTAATCCTGCTTCGCCGTCCGATCCACTAGAGTCCTCTTCAGACTCGCTGCTATCTGAGATCGCCTTGACAGCTCTGACGGCTCGAGTTGAAGCAGACGGGGCTGCTGCGCTGTTGTTCTTCTGACGGGGCTTGATTGATCCATAAACAGCTTTGCTCTGTCGTGCTTTCGCTCGTTGCCGAGATCGAAGTGCTTCCTCCAGGGTGTCAGCGTCTGGGATTCTTAGTAGGGCCAAGTGATCTGCAAGATCGCGATCATCCAGAGTTTCGATGAAATGCTCCACGTGTTCACGTCGGACTTCCGAAGGTCCATCCTTGATCTGGAGGCGGGCCCTAAGTCCTGCCACATTGAGCCGATACAAGTACTCCAGCGGAGATTCGTCCGATCTCTTGCGCGCGTGGTAATATTGTCTCGCAACTGACACTCCTCGTCCACAATATTGAACTTGGAAGCTGCTGAGCAGATCCTTCCAGGTACTGCGTGTCGTGCGACTAAGCTGTCGATACCAATTTCGCGCCGATCCTGCGAGGAGATCGCCGAACACCAGACACTTTTCTTCGTCTGGGGCTTGATCCGCATAAAGGCGGACTTTACCTTGCTAAGCCAGGCCCTGGCTCGATCTTCGTCCCCTTCTCTCCCCGCGAACTCCTTGAGTTCAGACATGGCAGATACTCGTATACGTGGGACACTTGTCGATCTTCCGGTGGTCGTGGCTGATGCTGATGCTACAGTCGCGCGTCTGGGAGGCTCAAGATCGAGATCATCTGGGTCGTATTCATGAGGACTTGGGTGTCGATCTAGCGATCCCACAGACTCCATATCCACATCTCGGTCTTCTGCTGGTGCTAAGATCCCGGGATTGACCGGGCTTTGTTGTTCCTTCAAGAATCGGCTCATTGCCGCTTGGAAGTACGATTCCAACTTCGCATTCGATCCTTGTGTCATGTTTGGTGCGATGACATCCGTTACTCGCTTGGTCTCATGATCTCCACGCTGCCGTAACATGGCAGCTCCTGAAGGGCCTAGCGTCATCCGAGGTGGGTCATCTGCACTGTCAGTGTCTACTTCTTCAGTCGCCGACTCGTAATGTGAGGATGTTCCTGTCTGATCTTCCAATGTGAGTGCTGGCAACGATCTTAGCATGTCGTCGGTTGATCTGGTCGTGGCCTTAGAGGTTACATTCTTCTCGCCTACTAAGGGCTTCAGTAGATCGAAGATCGACATTAAAGCCGTGTTGATCGTACTGAGCCTCGTATCGAATAGCTCATTAGCGTCGAACGATCCTGCGATGATCCCACTTTCCTTGATCAGTTGTAATAGCGCCTTCGCAGCTTCTAGCTTGCTCGATCTTGCAGTTGGTTTCTGCACTGGGCCTTTTAGATCACTAATGATCTTCGGCTTGATAATCTGCATGACGGGATTCTTGATCAAGAAGGTGTGAAGTTCCTTCTTGTGGTATGCGATCTCGAGGGACTCATCCGTCCATACTGTTTTAAGATCGTCTTGGTCATCAGCGTCCGATCCTGGTGCTTTCAACTTCTTCCGTAGGGGCTTCGATCTTGCTGACTTCTTTTTTGTGCTCGACTTGGAGACGAGCGTTTGGATGGCTTTCGCCGGTGGACTTTCGTCCTGCAGATCGCGACGCAAGTCGGAATCTGCTGGGGTCCCCGAAGGGACCTGGGGAGGAGGTAGAGGCTTCTCTTCTAGGTCCGTAGCCGGACCTTCCTCTGTTCCGTCGGTAGAGCTCCTCCCAAAGCTCTGCCGATCCGCGGATCGATCTTGATTCAGCGGTGTCGTTGGTGATCCGATCTCCAACGACGCTGGTTTCCCTGATCTAAGATCAGCATGCGCTTCTTCATGGGACTCACGGTGAAATCCCGAGTCACCCAAAGATCCGGGCACGCGCACCATTGTGGCGAAGTGGTTCTGCGAAATCGCAAGATCGCAGGAGTCCTCTTGCACACTGCGCCCGAACTGCCGACTAACGGAGGGGGTACTCCGATCTTCCGTGAAGTTTCTTGATCTCACCTTGTGTACCCGTCGGTGGGACTAGATCGCTCCTCGGGTGATCTCGGAAGACGCGCTTGTTGTCGATCTTGCTCTCTGACAGGACAGCGGGAGAGGTGACAGCAGCGGGGATACTTCTACTCTTTGCGCCGGGAAGCTTTCGATCTTGGTTGTACTCGATCGATCTTGCCTCGACCAGTGTCGATCTTAGCTCGGGGGGTCTTGTAGTCAGTGTGTGACCTTTATCCAATGGTTCCAATGCGTGCTTGCCGCTTCCTATAGCGGGGTCTTGAGATTTGAGGGTTGACGAACGTCCAGCCAAGCAATCTGGGCGTAGGGGTTCTACTTAGTGTCGATCTTGATCCTGCGTGGCGTCGGGAAGGCCAATCTTGTGTATCCCTACCCGGAGTAGCGTAGATGAAGGAGGACTTGTGTAGTAGAAGGTAAAAACAACTCTGAATTAATGGTTAATGTCCTATGCTTCCCATCTGTGGCTATCCATACTGCGCTGGCTTCATAATACCTATAATAAAGTCAAGATCAATATTTACCTGTCAAGATCGATATCGCGTGGGTACAATCGTCTCGGAAGGGGATGATGGCGCACACATTCACTTGGTCATTATAGTGAATGTCACTATATCGAGGATCACCGTAGAGAGGGATTGCTCTTGATCTCGATTGACGGGACGAGATCGAGATCGTAAAACTTCTTATCTGCTTCACCACATATAGCTCTAAGAGATTGATTGCGGCGCAGCAAGTGAAAGAAGTGTGGGACATGGGAGATGTGGAGGACGATTGCGAATTGGGTTTATCCAAGGTGCTAGCATACGCTGGGTCTCCGGCGGCGCTCGAGCCGGCCTTAGAGGAACAGCAGATAATTGACGAGGAGGACCGAGCTTGTTTTCCGGTTTTTGCTGACTCAACTTCGGAAGGTGATAACGAGGTGATTACTGTACTTGAAGAGAAACTGGAGGATGTACGAAAGGCGGGCGCGTCTAGGGAGTATGTGGATCAACTGTGTGTGATTCTGAAAAAATACAGAGACGTGTTTAGATTGAAAATTGGGAAGGACCCTCCGGTTGATATGCCACCGATGGAGATTTCATTAAAACCCGGTGCAGTTCCGGTGAGATGCCGAGCGCGGCGATATTCACCAGAGCACCGTGCGTTTCTAAAAAACACATTGATGAACTGCTCAGCGCAGGAATCTGTTTTCGAAACCCACAGAGCCGGTGGTGCTCTCCACCGCACATCGTTAGGAAGCCTGGTGTTGGAAATTTCCGGATGACAGTGGATGTCAAGTTAGCAAACAGTAAAGTGGAGCAAGTGGTCTGGCCCATGCCAATCTTAGAGGTGGAATTTGACAGATTACGTGGTTCATCTTGCTACTTCTCACTGGACTTTTTTAAGGGTTTCTTTCAGTTTGCAATGGCAGCGCACTGCCAAGAGATATATTCGATCCTGACAGAAGACGGCGTAGTTACGCCCACTAGAGTGTTGATGGGTGGAACAAATAGTGTTGCTTACGTGCAATCAACAGTTCAAGCAATGTTTACTGAAGTTTTCAACAAGGGATTGTTAATCTGGATTGATGATCTCTTAGGCTACGACAATGACGACGAAGGCCTGCTGAAATTGTTAGTCCGAGTGCTGGAAGTATGTGCTGAAAAGGGTTTAAAACTAAATCCAAAGAAATGTGCTTTCTATCTGCGAGAAGCGCTTTGGTGTGGCCGCGTCGTGTCTGGTGATGGGGTACGTCATGACCCAGCACGAATTGAGGCGCTGACGCTTCTACCAGCACCGACGACAGGAAATGAACTGCAACAGTTCATATGTGCGCTGAATTGGATGCGTAGCTCCCTTCCTGCATACAACAAACTTGTGCATCCTCTTGTGCTGTTGATGGAGGATGTCTACAAGAAAGCCGGTGGGCGAAAGAAGCAACTAGTGCGCAAGGTACTTCTGAGTGACGTTAGCTGGGGCCAGGAGCAAAACGAGTGTTTTGAACGTTGCAAGACGGCTTTAAGCAACGTGCTCCAACTGGCACATCCCGATCCGGATAAACGCTTGTGCGTTTTCACTGATGCTAGTGACCTCCATTGGGGTGCAGCCATCACCCAAATACCTGCGGATCAACAACAGAGACCCCTCAGTGAGCAAGATCATCAACCTTTGATGATGCTAAGCGGAAGTTTCTCAGGCTCGGCCAAGCGTTGGGCAATCGTGGAGAAGGAAGCTTATGCGATTGTGGAGACTTGCCGGCGTGCTGATTACCTGTTGCATCGGGCTGATGGTTTTGCACTTTTTACTGATCATCGAAACCTACGATATATTTTTGATCCGCATGGCGTGTCAAGTGCAGTTCCAAAGTATACCGCCGATAAGCTTCACCGATGGTCCCTGTTGCTGATGGCCTACCGTTATGATATCCATGATATCACTGGAGAAGACAACGTTTGGGCCGACCTATTGTCCAGGTGGGGCTCTACTTTTCAAACTGTCTGCGCCGTAAGTCGCTTGCAGATGCCGCTATCGCCGCAACTTGACCCAGAATTCTCTTGGCCGTCACTGGAGGAGATTAAGCGAGTACAGATTGCTGCGTCTCCGCCAACCCAAGCAAGCAGGTCGGAAACAGACGGCATCTGGAGGATTGACCAGAACAAGATTTGGATTCCTGACGAGGTGTCGGAGCTGCAACTACGCATTTGCATTGTCGGGCACTTCGGTGCAGCGGGGCACCGAGCTACAGACGCGACGTTCTCAGCGATTGCGGCAAAGTTTCACTGGAAAGGATTGAAAGCGGATGTTGATTATTTCGTGGGACATTGCTTACACTGTGCCAGCTCTACTGGAGGGCCTCCACAGCCTCGGCCGCTAGGTGAAGCCATTCATGCAGATAAACCCAATGAAGTAATTCATTGGGACTATTTGTATATGGGCAAAAGTGATTCAGATCTGGAATATGTCTTGGTGATAAAAGATGATGCCTCAAAATTTGTCTGGTTAATGCCTACGGACGCCGCAACTGCGGATAATACCTTTGTATGTCTGATGACGTGGTTTGCAAGTTTTGGTGTAGTTCGTTGGTGGGTTAGCGACCAAGGGACGCATTTTAAGAACAAGGTCATCGAGGGTCTACAACACGCATTGGGGGCACATCACCATTTCACTACCGCACGCTGCCCTTGGGCCAATGGTACTGTTGAGGTAGTGAACCGTGAGGTTCTGCGGTGCTGCAGGGCGCTGCTGTCCGAGTGGCGATTACAGTCAGGGGAGTGGCCCCGAGTAATAAAAATTGTCCAAATGGTTTTAAACCATTCTCCATGCTCTGCTATCGATGGAGTAGCCCCGTGACAGCGATGACGGGGTTAAAGGCAATGAATCCTACGGACCCGCTGGCAGTTCCAGACCCTATTCAGGTGGCTACGCTAGATGAAATCCAGCGTAGCAGAAAAGTGAACATCGAACGACTAAAAGTGGCGCTGGTCGACATGCATAAACGTACGGCAAATGCGAATAAGAAAAAGAGAGCCGCAGGGCGAAAACATCACAATGGAAAAAAGGCACGACAATGGCCCAGTTTGACGTGGGCGATTTCGTCCTTATGCTGATGTTTGGCAGCATGCACGGGCAAAACTCCGCGTAAAGTGGTGCGGTCCCGCGCAAGTTACCGCGGCGACTTCGAATTGGATTTTTGAGATCGAGAATCTCATTACTGGTGAACGCAGGGAAGTGCATGCTAGTCGTCTAAAGTTCTACGCCGACAGTTCTTTAGAGGTCACGGAGGACCTTCTCAGACACGTAGCCCACAACAGCGAGGGCCACGTCGTTGACTCGCTTTTAGCAGCGCGCTACAATGCGCAAGAGAAGCGCCATGAGTTAAAGGTGCACTGGCGTGGGTTGGCCGAGGCCGAGGATTCATGGGAACCGGCTGCGGTCTTGCTGCAGGACGTTCCGGTCGCAGTCAAAGCGTTTGTGAAAGCGCACCGCAAGGACGAGTCTGTCGACGTTCTGGGGAAGGCGTTGGGTCTGTCCTTGGCTAAGATTTGGGTGCTGAGGTACAGTTGAAGCTGCCACAACCTCGTGGCAGTTTTCCGGTGGCGCAGCATGGGTACACCAGATGTGACGCGAAGGTGACGGGACGGTAACACGAAGAGTCCCACTGTATTTCATCTATATCATTTCGGCTTCGAGGGGGAAGTGTTGTAGCGGGCGTCGCTACAAGCGCCAAGACCTCGGGGGTTGCAGCCCCAGCGGCAATGGCGCGATGCCACGAGTGGTTTCGCAACGGACGAACCAGAAAATGCATTTCAGGAGTCGCAGGAGTTTAGCGATAATACATTCACTTCTACATTATAAACGAGCGACAAACAACATGATTGTAATGTGCTTCGTTGTAACGGGGTTACATGAAAGGGGTACCCCAGAAAGGGTACCGCCTTTAGAAGTAGATATACTTCTGCGAGTATTTGTTTTAATACTCTGATGGAGTGGTGTGGGCCACACTGTGGTGTGAGCCACACTACTGCCACGTAGGTTCGGTGGCTGAGGGCCAACCAATAACATTAAACCTACCTTTTATATGCATAATTACGATAAAGTATAGTTAATTAGTAATTTGTATTACAGGCCAAATGGACCTAATTAACTATAAATAAATCAGTCTAAAATCTACTCTAAACTGGCTATTAAGTCCCCCCCAGACCAGGGACTAGTGAACTGCCGTTCACTTAGAGTTTGTATACTCTTAATAGCACGCTTCCTCAAGCAAGGTGCTCGTGTGACCCCGTCACACTTGGTAGCACTTGTAGTCAATCCACGCCTACGCGGGTAGATTGACTACCTGAATCCTCTGTGGCTCCTACAAGGTAAGCCAGGATGGATAGAGGGGAGTTCCCTCATTTGACCGACTCTCAGTTTGAGTCGGTCCGGAAGATGGTGGGCATCTTTGGAGGAGATGCCCTCCGAAGCTTGGCGGCTGCTACGCCGGCCGAGCAGGTCGAACGCATCGAGGCGTTCGACACGTACGAGAGAGGGCTAATCGCCCACGTACAGGGGCTGCAGACCCCGTGGCTGAGATGAAGCCAGCCCAACCTAAGCCGTTGAGGCTTAAGGTTAATCCTTATGAGGGAAAGGAGGGAGAGAACCTCCACTTCTGGGTCAGAGAGGTAGAGCTCGCGATGGACGCGGCTCTAATCTCGACCGAGCGACTCCGAGTCGCTTTCGCCCTGTCCAACCTAGGAGGTCGGGCGAAGACCTGGGCGTACACGCGCGAGGCGACGACGCCGGGTTGTTTCACAACCTGGGCTCAGCTGTGTCAACAGCTTAGAGCCGCCTTCCTTCCGGCGAACTATGAGTATCGCCAGCGCTCGCGCTTCCTTGCCTGTAAACAAGGGAAGCGTGAGCTGCATGAGTACATCCAGGAGATGCGAGTACTCGCTGCATCTCTGGTGGGGAACCCCCTACCTGAACACATCAAAGTGACAGTGTTCATGGATGGCCTGAAGGTGGGCCCATCCCGCACACAGTTGTTCCGCGTGCATGCGAACACTATGGAGGAAGCGATCCAGATCGCCCTCCAAGAGGAGTACAGCCACCGACAGGCTCGTACTCCTACGTCGGTGTGGCAAGGCCACAATGCGTCGTCAGGCGCAGTGCAAGGAGCTCCAGCAGCTGGAGCTAGCACAGGGCCGGTACCCATGGAGCTGGGTACGGCCGTACAGAGCTCCATCCGTTGCTACGGATGTGGGAAGCTCGGGCACATGCAACGTGCCTGCCCTGCGGGAGGGCAAAGGAAGTTCCCTTCCAAACCTAGGGGCTCGAGGGGCCCGTGGCAGAAGCCGCGACCCAAGGGCCAGGGGAACTGGGGTCACCAGTAGGGGCGGGGCGCCCTACTGGGGAAGATCTAAGTCCCCATGGTAGGAGTGCGGACGGCGCACGCCATGGAGGCTTAGCCCCTGAGAGCCTGGGTGCTCTCGAAACGAGAAAGAGCAGCGGCGGACTGCTCGTGGTACACGCGAGTGTACGGGGATATGGTGATCCCTTTAGAGTCCTGATTGACTCTGGGGCGTCGACGAACTTTGCTCGACGCCAGACGGTCGCGCGGAATGGCGACAAGTATGCCGATGCTTTGCGAGAAAGCAAAGGCAGGAGCCAGGTCTCGGTGAGACTGGCCGATGGTACGGTGGTTAACGTACCTGGGGTCCGTATGGACCTGGCTGTAAAGTTTGAAGACTTTGACAGCACGGAGTCGTTCCTTGTCCTAGACATGGACAAGTACGACTTGATCCTGGGCATGCCGTGGCTCGAAAAGCACGAGCCCTGGATCGATTGGCGCGGCAAAGCCATTGGGGCTAGCCGGCCCGCAGTCTCCGACAGAGCTTTGGTGAGTAATGTTCCCACCTCTGTCCGGGACTGGGGCGCCAGAGATGGTCGCCAAGGCGCTTACGCGCCCGAAGAAGTATTGGGAGTCACGGACTCCAATGAAGATGTTGCGATGAGCCTCGCAACCGGTCGTGAGACCAAGGCTCATTGCCAAGCGTGTGGGACTGCCACGACGGCAAGTCCCAACGCTAAGAGTCGTCGCGCCGTATGGGCTTCGACTGTGGCAGTGCCGGACGGTACTGACCAGGCGGGTAACATAGGTCCGCAAGCAGCAGAGGCTGCTGAGGAGAGCGCTAAGGGCGTCTCCTGTGTGGGTAACATAGGTCCACAAGTGGGTAACATAGGTCCACAGGCGGGTAACGTAGTTCCGCAAGCGGGTAACATAGGTCCGCAAGCAGCTGAGGCTGCTGGGGAGGGCGCTGAGGGCGCCTCCGGTGTGGGTAACATAGTTCCACACGAGGTCGAAGAGACCGAGAAGATCGAGAACGCAGTATGCGTCTCTAGCGTGGGTAACAGAGTTCCACGCGGGGTCAAGAAGACCAGTACGAGTGCGGAGGTGTCGTCGAACACCTCCCGTGTGGATAACCAAGTACCACACTCGGAGTCTGAGACTCCACCGGCACGGCCGGTCGAAGAGCAATGCCATGTCTTCGACGGCGTGTCCGGTCGTCAAGTGAGGGCAGGTGCCGTCCATCTGGAGGCACTGCCAGAGGTGTCAGCACTGCTGAACCTCGAGGAATTGTCCATGAAGGACTTCCTGGCCGAGTTGAAGGCCGGAGAGATTGCGGAGATGGTGCTCCTGAAGCCGGAGACCTCTCCTGAAGATTTGAACTCTTCCTCCGTAATGGACGAGGACGTCCTGGAGGGGTTCACGAAGCAGCGTGCAACGCGCTTGGGTTCTGAGATTCTCAAGAACCCGGAGGATCCAGTGTATCCTCTTGTGAAGGAATACTCGGATGTGGTGTCGAAGCACCCACCATCCCAACTCCCGCCGGATCGGGGAGTTCGGCACGAGATTGATCTCGTGCCAGGCACAAAGTACTGTGTCACGAGGCAGTGGCCTCTACCTCGCGAGCAGTGCGAGGTCATAGATGCCTTCTTCGCCGAGAAGGCGAAGTCGGGCATGGTGCGGGAGTCGAAGTCCCCGCACTCGACGCCGACCTTCTGCGTTCGGAAACCGAACGGGAAGTGGCGTCTGGTTCATGCTTACAACAAGCTGAACAATGCGACGGTACCGGCACAAACGCCGATCCCTCGCAAGGATGTGTTGCTGAACAACATGTCGGGCTGTACGCTGTACAGTGCCCTGGATCTGGTAGACGGATACTACCAGATCCTGATGCGGGAGAGTGACATTCCTCTCACCGCAGTGAGCACCCCGAGTGGGATGCTCTGGGAGTGGCTAGTGATGCCACAAGGGCTATCAAATGCCCCAGCGACGTTCAATCGCCTGGTCACACAGTTGTTTAGACCATTACGTACGTTCGCTCAGACGTACTTCGACGATATATTCGTCCATAGCCGTGCCGAAGGCGGTCAGACGGCTATGGAGGTGCATTTGAAGCACCTCCGTCGAGTGTTTGAGGTCATGAGAGCTAACAAGCTCTATGCCAACATCGACAAGTGCGTCTTCGCAGCTGAGGAGATAAAAGTCCTCGGCTGCTTTGTCAGCAGGGTCGGCGTACGCGCCGATCCAGGGAAGGTCAAGGCCATAGCGGCTTGGCCGACCCCGAGGTCGCAGAAGGACCTCCGGAAGTGGTTGGGCTTAGCCAACTATCTTCATAAGTACAGCGCAGGGTACGCTGAACTAGCTCGACCCTTGTCGGATCTCTTAAAGAAGGATGCCGATTGGGTCTGGGAGCAACAGCACCAGGATGCTTTTGACAGCATCAAGGCGAGCTTACAGCAAGCGCCAGTCCTGGCCTTGCCGGACGAAAACAAGTCATTTAGCGTCGTCTGTGACGCTTCTGACTATGCAATAGGCTGTGCGCTGTTGCAGAAGGACGATGAAGGACACGAACGTGTCATCTCCTTCCAGTCCAGGCAGCTGAAGGCTGCCGAACGGAACTATCCCGTTCATGACAAGGAGCTACTTGCAATGGAGAATGCTCTTGTCAAGTTTAGAGTTCACCTCTTGGGCACGAGGCCCTTTGTGATCTATACGGATCACGCGTCCTTGCGGACTGCCACCAACTCGCCGCATCTGTCACAGCGGATGGCGAGGTGGCTGTCATTCTTCGCGGAATACAACTTCCGCGTTGAATACAAGCCGGGCAAGCTCAACGTGCTTGCCGATGCTTTGTCGCGTCGACCTGACTATGAGCTAGCTCATGTCAGTCGGGTCACGACAGATCTATATGATCGGATACGCTTGGCGTATCAGGAGGACGAGAACTATACACCACTGGTGCAGTTCTTGTCCGATGGCAAGGACGCCAAAGTCGACAGGCTCTCGCCTCGACAGCGGGCGCAGCTCCATCGTTATGAGCTGGCCGAAGGGTTACTCCATTACAGAGTAGACCCTAGAGATCCTCCTCGGGTTGTCGTTCCAAACGACGAGGATCTGAAGTATGACATACTTCTAGAGGCGCATGATGCGCCGATAAGTGGCCATCTTGGCCGGGAGAAGACCTACCAAATGGTCTCTCAGACATTTTGGTGGCCCCGCATGTATAAGTGGGTGGCACACTATGTCAAGACATGTGAAACATGTCAGAGGGTGAAGCCTTCGGGCCACGCCTCGGCTCCACTGCAGAGCCTGCCTGTACCAGCAGATTGCTGGAAGTCGATGAGTCTCGACTTCGTCTTCGGCCTGCCGGCCGATGACAAGGGCAACACCGGCATATTGGTGTTTGTCTGCCGTTTGAGCAAGATGGTGCATCTTGCTCCGGTACGTGACAAGGTCACCGGGAAACAAGCTGCACAGCTGTTCCTAGATAGCGTGTTTCGCTATCATGGTCTACCAGAGACCATAGTCTCGGACAGAGACCCGCGTTTCACGGGTGCGTTCTGGGACACCCTGTTCCAATTGCTGGGAACTAAGTTGACGATGTCAACTGCAGACCATCCGCAGACGGATGGTCAGACGGAGCGCGTCAACCGCGTGCTCGAAGATACTCTTCGCAGTATCTGTGCGGAAGCACCTCGATCCTGGTCGGATCAGCTTCCTATGGTTGAGTTTGCACTCAACAATGCGGTACACGCATCAACGGGGTTTACCCCGTTCTACTTGAACGGGTTACGACACCCCAGGTGCCGCTAACCTTGCGGGGAGGCACCGTGGCCTCCATCGTAAGTGGGGGAGAGGCTCGGAAAGCCTTTTCCTCCCAGGTCTCTGAAATAGAGCCCGAGTCTTTAAAAAGACAATTGTCGTCATTTATAGACGACAGGCTGACGTTGATCAGCCGGGTTAGAGACGCAATGGCGTTAGCCCAAGATAAACAAAAGGAGTACTCAGACAGAAATGCAAGAGGAAACTTAAATGTTTTTAAAGTGGGTGAATTGGTGTTATTAGACACTAAAAACCTACCGCTAAAGGTGGTTAGCTCTGTAGAGAGCAACAAGTTGAAGCACCGCTTCATCGGACCCTTTGCGGTCCTGGCCAGACATGGCGCGGCGTATACCATTGACCTCCTGAAGTCAATGGCGACGCACCCGACGTTCTACGTGGGGCGTCTTAAGCGGTATCACGATCCGCTGGGTCTTCCTTCTCGGACGGAGGGAGACCAAGGTGAGAACTCACCTCCTCGAAACGAGGCTGAGTCCTCTGGACAACCGGAGTTGCCGGTGTCGAAGCCTGTGAGTGATATACAGGCTGGTACCCACGCGAGTCATACGAAGGGTATGACGGTACCGAATGGGAAGAGCTCGGGTAAGAGCTATACCCATAAGCCGAGTGGTACGAATACCCCTGCGGCTCATAAGAGGGCATACGACCATGCACCTCATGGCTTAGAACGTCTAAGCCTCGACGGAGCTCCTTCACGGCAGCAGCCGGAGCTCGGCGGTCAACACGCCCATGGAGCTCATGAGTCTCACGACCAAGAGCGTCCAAGTCTTGGCGAAGGACCTCAAGGGTCCCCGGCTTGCCAGCCTGAGCGGCAGCCTGACCACCAGGTCCAAGCCCAAGGGCTATCTCGATCGCATAGACGCGATCTCGAAGTTGACGGACCTCGTCACTTAATAGGGACCCCACAGAGTCCCGACCCGAAGATGAGGGTCCAGAAGGATACGGCTGAGAAGGAGCCGCGTACTCAAACGCGTGCGAGAGCTCCTCCTGCCCTCCTTGACCGGAACGGCGAGCTCCACTATCATGTGGAGCGAGTCGTCCAGGAGCGGCGGCGCTCTGGGAAGCGCCAGCTGCTTGTGAAGTGGCGGGGTTACCCCTCGTCACAGAACTCGTGGGAGCCGGAAGACCGGCTCCGGGTTGACTGCCCGAAGGCTGTTGAGATTTGGGATCAACAGCCGGGGCGTAAGTAGTCCGCGGCTTCTTAGCCGCCTTACGGTGTACGGTCCCTGGGTTGACGGAACCGTACCCGCGCTCATCTTGAGCGCTGGACTTAGACTGCTGTCTAAGTCCCTCCATGACGGAGTGGAGTTGCCGCTTAGCGACTAAGTGGGCAAACTCAATTCGAAGATCTCGCTGGTCCAAGACATAGGACAGCAGGCGATCTTCCCGGAGTTCTTTCAACTCCTGAACTGTGAAGTTCTTTAGAGAAACCCATCTCCAGAACAGGTCTTCTGCCTGGGTCTGGGTTGTGGTGTTCTCGGGCTGTACCCAAGGGTAGCCCCACACGGGGAAGAGCCCACCACGGTCTTCGGATTTCTTTCGAAGACTTGTGAATTCCTTGAGAGGAATTCGGTGTGGTGCAAGTAGCACACACCTAGCGGCCTCAATGTCGTTGACAAAGAGAGGTTCGACTTGAACCAAGGCACGCTCATAGGCGCCACGCGAAGTGCGCCCATGGTTTAGACCACGAGGGGCCTTAAGGTGCTCCAAAAACATTGGGGACCCGGACCCCGCATCCGGTGGGTAGTATCCGCGAGGATACACCGGCGTGGGAGGCACAGGAGTGCCTTGCAGCTGAGCAGTTTGATAACGCTCTTGCTGCTCATCGAGATCATTGGAGATCTCTCGGGGCTCGGAGACAGCCCCCTCCTCTTCCTCCTCGTCTGAGGAGTCGAACAGGGATTTAAATCCCTTAGCGATTGAAGGCTCTGACGTAGGAGAGCCAGGGGCTGCGCGCTTCTTAGCAGCAGCAGCGCCCTCACCAGCCCGTTTTGGAGACGCTGCTTTCGCAGCTTGGGCTCGAGCCTTACCTTCGGTCAAGGTAAGGTTCTTGGCAGGCGAGCTCGTCGAAGCTGCCTTTGCCTCCGATGATTCGCTATCATCAACAGGAGCGTCCTGCGAAGGAGCGTCCTGTGCAGGAGTGTCCTGTGAAGGAGCATCCTGAGAAGAAGATGGATCCTTAGTGGATCCAGGAGAGTCCCCGTCGGACTCTGATCCCGTGATAATCGGAATATGAAATTCCGGGGATTCTGACCCAGGACTGTGGTCCCGATAGGCGAACCGAGGGTTCGGCCTATCGTCGGGTGACAGGGAGCGCGAGCGACTGCGTCGCGAACTCCCTTCTTGGCTGGCAGCAGCAGCCGTACGCTTGCTGCCTGCCTCGGAAGCCGCCTTGCGGACTTCCTTGCGCGGAGCGGCCTTGTCTTTCGACTTGGCCTTAGCAGTCTTCGACCTCGCGGTCTTAGACTTAGAAGGCGCCGAAGCGCCGCGGGTGTTTGCCTTCTTAGGCATCTTGGGAGGCTGACGTGGAAGCCTCCTGGTGTCTTGGACGCGCGAAAAGGCTGAATGAAAGCCTTAAGCCACAACCGTGGCTTGTCGATGGGTATCGACAAAGGACAGGAAAGAGAGCGGAGCTCTCTTCCTAGCTCCTCATTGGTTGGGGGTGTTTCCAACCTAAGTGGGGGAGGATGTAACGGGGTTACATGAAAGGGGTACCCCAGAAAGGGTACCGCCTTTAGAAGTAGATATACTTCTGCGAGTATTTGTTTTAATACTCTGATGGAGTGGTGTGGGCCACACTGTGGTGTGAGCCACACTACTGCCACGTAGGTTCGGTGGCTGAGGGCCAACCAATAACATTAAACCTACCTTTTATATGCATAATTACGATAAAGTATAGTTAATTAGTAATTTGTATTACAGGCCAAATGGACCTAATTAACTATAAATAAATCAGTCTAAAATCTACTCTAAACTGGCTATTAAGTCCCCCCAGACCAGGGACTAGTGAACTGCCGTTCACTTAGAGTTTGTATACTCTTAATAGCACGCTTCCTCAAGCAAGGTGCTCGTGTGACCCCGTCACATTCGTCGTGTTGTGGCTTCGAAACGTTTTTACGAACAATGGATGGAGTGTAAGGCATCGAAAGGGCTCCACGAACCAAGATATGCATACCGACGAGAGTTAGTATATGTGAAGATGCTAACAAGTCTGAGTGCTAGTCGTGTCGAATTCAGTGTTCTTCTTGGGCTTTCGCTCATCCTCACGTTTTGGACCATTTCTGCTCATATCTAAGTTCGCTGTGCATCCTATCCCACTTCCAATTAGGGGGAGTCGAACCTCCAAAAATGGTCAAAAAAAAGTGAGCAAGGGAGTGCCGACTTTACAGTGCCGGCCAAAAATATAAGAACGACGGTTATCTTTCAATTTTGACGACTAGAATTGCTTTCTGACTCTGAAAATTGGCCAATCAACTCGTCTCGTCGCGACGCGTCGAATGGTGGTCTCCATTTTGAGTTTGGCGCGGAACTGCCGGAGCTGCAGAAAATAACGCCTCCAGGGGCCGGCAAAAAGTAAAAGAACGACTCGGAAAATCGCGTTTATTACTGGTGTAGAAGCGTTATTTTGGAGACTTTAGTACGCCGTCTTCTTCCCATTGGCACACAACACATCAGCGCACCGATTAGGCATTGAATCGATAAGTGTGTTGAGGTAGGACTGCTCGATCTTGTCCCATGCTTGGAGTATTGCGCATGTAAGCTCTTCCGTGGTCTGGTATTGTTTACCACCTGGATATACAAGTCTGGTGAGCGTCCCCCATACGTTCTCAATGGGGTTTAAGTCTGGTGAAAGCGCTGGCCAAGGCAGAACAGCAAAAGTTTGAGCTTGAAGCCAGTCCTTCGTGTAGTTGGATACATGAATCGAGCAGTTGTCTTGCTGGAAAATGCAGGTACGGGGGTGGTTTGACTCGATGAACGGTACTAGGTACGTCTCTAGCGTCTGCACGTACTTGATGCTGTTCTGAGTGCCCGAAAGGATAGCTAATCTTGTTTTACCACGCGAAGAAAATGCACCCCACACCATCACTGACCCACCACCAGAATGACGCTTCGAGTACACCTCTTCCTCGGTCCGCAGGTCGTGCCAATAATACTGAAACCCATCTGGGCCATCCAGATTGAATTTCTTTTCGTCACTAAAGATCACTGTCTTCCATATTTCGGTCCAGCGAGCCCGAGTATACGCCCACTTCATCCTGTCAACCTTATGGTGCGGTTTCATGGCGGGTGCCTTCTTTCGCTTCTTGTGTTTTAATGTTGGAGTGTCGTGAAGGATTCCACGAACACGGCGAGCACTTATAGGTAGCTCGAGGTCTTCTTTCAGTTGAGAGGAGCTAAAACTTCCAGTGTGAGCTGCGCGAAGAAGACGGCGAGTTGCCTTTTCCGTCAGCTTGGGGGGCCTTCCTGGTCGTTGTGCGGTGTTGTATCCCTCAGGATCCTTAAGAAACTGGTAAACGCCTGTCTTAGACCTCTTAAGCTTAGTCGCGATGCGTTGTAGGCTCCATCCGCTGTCGCGCAAAGCAAGTATTTGACCGCGTTCGATTTTAGTAAACACTGGCCCTTTAGGCATGCTTGTGATAGGATTCACGACCTAAGCGTTTGTGTTTTAATACGCGATGCAGTACCTAATGTCAACCAAGCCACAAACTAGTTAAATAACGCTTCTACACCAGTAATAAACGCGATTTTCCGAGTCGTTCTTTTACTTTTTGCCGGCCCCTGGAGGCGTTATTTTCTGCAGCTCCGGCAGTTCCGCGCCAAACTCAAAATGGAGACCACCATTCGACGCGTCGCGACGAGACGAGTTGATTGGCCAATTTTCAGAGTCAGAAAGCAATTCTAGTCGTCAAAATTGAAAGATAACCGTCGTTCTTATATTTTTGGCCGGCACTGTATAAGCAGAAAAACACTCGAAAGCAAGCAGGAAACAGCGAAGGGGGTCGATCCTGATCGCTCATTATTGACTAAAATTCGTATTTAAAAGAGAATTCCCCATCTTCTTCTCCAGCTATAGAGATTGTGGATGTGCTGGCTCTTTGCCACACTCACAACCAGAGAATCGGGAACGAGAATCAGCTTCTATTTTCCGAAGTGGAGGATCTATCTGAGGTTTTGCTGCTTGTGCAGTCGTACCGCTATCTTGTTTCTCGAGAACGTCTCTCTAAACTACTAGATTCCTTGTCGATACTTTTCGTGCCTTTCGTGCCTCTGTGCCAATCTCACGTTTTCGACAGCGGATTCGCATGGATAAAACTAGCTTTGAGCGTGTCTGTGCTATCAGAGGAGCTGTTAGGTGAAAACTTCGATCTCAATGAGTGGAGTCTGCTTCTTACATGAAAGGCGAAGAGATGAACGTGCTCGCCAATGGCGATTCGCTAACGGTGCTTGCATGTAAAGGGGGAGGGAACAAGGGAACGAGGGAACTGCTAATCTTTTCAGACTGCTTATTTTCAATATCAGCCACCTCCGGAGGTGGTTGTTTTAATATTGAGCAGAAAATCTTTGGAAAAATAAGCAGAAGTCAGCGAGAACGTTTTTATCATGGTTTGACTCCCCGTAATAGGAGGAATACTGCGTGTACTTAGTGTAAGTGACTCAAATGGTACCATACATAGTCATAGTGGAGAATCGACGGTAATTATGATAAAGACGACAGCACTTCACATGAACCTGCTTCGTAACGCACCTTTAAGCCTCAGGAGTAAGTTCAGCAGTAGTTATTGCTATTATCAGGTGGAAATTTCCCGTATCACCAATGGTGGTGTTTCGCCATTCAATCTCGTTGAAAATGAAGACTCGCCACAATAGAATGTTGAAAGTGCAATAAGCTGTTCAGCAACCGTGCATTGTGAAAGATACGATAACGGCAACAGACAAATGCCATTGTCCGTGATAATGCCCACAGAGCGTTATTTAGCACTGTGTACAGACTTTCACTAAATCATCAGTACTTACTCGTTGATTAAAGTCGAAATTTTATCTGTCAAATACGAAGTAAGGTATTATCCTAGATTAGCTTTTCGTGTTGTGTACTTGATCGGTCGGGTTGGTGCGCAAGATATCGATGCAAGCCTATTCTGACAGTTTGGAATTCCGTAACGAGATGTCTGTTAAATTCGCGACGAAATTAGAGATTATTTAAGCACATCGATTGTTACGAGTAATGACAGTGAAATAACAGCAGTACTTGCATTCTTACTTTAAGTATCACCATGAATGCCGTCCACAAGAATGTATCGCTTTGGGCACCCAATCCAGCATTCCTCCAGCGCAGATTTCGATTCACTGTAACGCTTTCCATCCCTTTCAAGATCAGTTGATTTACAAAGCAGTAATCGGCTTTACTTTTCTCTCAGGAATTTAGACACTTGCTTTGTATGGATGGTATGATGTCGATTTTGAAAAGATTAATGAGGTGTTGGCCTAGCCAGTGCGAATATGTTTTAAATGTTCTTACAATCGAGAATGAGGTTAGATACACAACTACAGGGCTCCAAATGCAAAGTGTATCGTAGACCAAACAGCTCGGGCAAGTGCGATACTCACCAAAGTTAACCGCTCTTTACAGCGAGTCTCGGCTGGTTCAGTGGAGCGTATCTATAGTCTGTTAAAACTTTCTCATTCAATAAATGTTTCATGCGTAAAGAAGCTCATACACACTATTACTTGAGAAAATAGAAGTGCAATGACTATTCTTTCGAGTAAAGTGTTTACTAGTAGTATCCACTCTAGTGGTGACGGTGTGATGAGAATATTGCGGTACAAGCTGTAAGCTGTGGGGTAGTTCTCCAGTTATCATTAGCCGACATTCAACTATGCTGACAATAATAGCTCAATATACTCGTAAAGCGATCATCACTCAAGTCACGTGGATCATTCATTTGAAAGCAGTATCTTAATGAATCTTGATCCGTAAATTGATATGCAGCCAAACACATCGAGTATCAACATGTATTTACTGAAGGATCATCAACACTATTAAATAGCTATGCCAACACGTACGGTACATGTACTCTCAAAATGCCCATTTGAATCGCGGTAACCGTCAATCACTTGAACCGCTGATACAGGTCGAGTCTTGTGGTACATCTGACTAGATGGCTACATGTCGGCTCGTTTGACGAAAGGTCGCCAAAACGCACAACGATTGGATGATATTTTGATCCAGCGACATACGGATTGGTAAAAATATGCTGGAGGGAATTCAGTTGAACCTTGAAGTTACCTGCCCTTTCTGCAATAAATGTGGTTCACTGCTAATAAAAGCAGACAAAAGGAGCAATGCGACGCACGAGGTTAAGCGAGACGATAAACGAGTAGTTGGTGATCCAAGCATGCTTACGAAGGACTAAGTGCTACGGTCATGGTAGGTTGTGCTGTAACGGTGGATCACTCGAGATGTTCACGTCGCACACATGCTCTTGTTTAACTTCACAACAACAATTTAAAATTTCAAGCAACACCTACATCTGGCAGATGCCTTGAGTCCCAAAACTGAACGCTAACTTTCTATTCAGATGTCCCTCCGTTCCCTGTCCTCCGGCGCACTTCAATTCGATTCTCATCTATTCTAGGTACTGACAGGTTAGGATAACCTACGCTTTGGAGACACTTGTCCATCTTTGCTAGTGCTACACTACGTGAGCCATTCACGATGGTATTACATTCGCTCGCTGGTGCACCCGCCAACTGCGCGGTCGAAACCATTCTACCAGCAACACAATTACCAGCAGCACTAAACCACCCAATGCGGTTAGCCCGCCCACCTAGATTCAATATCATCTCGCTGAAGGCCACACTCGTATCATCGCTCACATTCTGCTACGAAGGCCTCGTATGAACACCACATCCCCTCCAGCTCTTCACGTTGAACGATCGGTTTTGACAGGGAGTGCGTTTGCGGCTGTGATTCCCCTGGCCCTCACCCTTCCCTACCTTTTCTCCTCCAATCAATTCTCTCCATCTGTACGGTAATGATAGTTACATATAAACTTGCCGTTTGTATGTTTCGCGCGCTCAACTTTTCGATACAGCGATTGGGGGCTTTTTCTCCCTTTTCATATTCAAACGCAGCCGCCAGCGAGCTCGAAGCGCGCGGCAACTCAACTCAACTCGAGTGGCAACTAGCAGAAGACACATCCAGTGGCACGTCCGACCTGTGAGCAACTTGCCCTCGCAACCAGCAAACCGCAACAAGCAGTAGCTTTTCAGGTACGATTCATCGCTGCGATAATTGCTGCAGTATTGCCACGTGGGATTGCCGCTCCCAGCCAGCTGGGCAAGCTTTTTTCATTGAGATTTCTTCATCTTGACATTCACTCTTATCGCCACGTCTCCCCCCTCGCAACACCAACAGAGCCTCAAGCTACTCGCACCAATCGGCATTTGAATTTCCACAGCAACCAGAGAGAGCGAAGGCAACAGCAACAACAACTTCGGAAAGCAAAAGGTACCCAATGACAAGCATGGGCAACACCAACAAACTTGCCTGAATTGGCACAAAAGCAATGTGTCTCACCAAATTGTTGGCGCAACTGTGTTTCATCTGTAGACTCGTCCCAGAAGGCAAGGACGTTTGTGGGCTGCTGAATTTGGCTTTCCGCACCCTCGCGTTAAAAGGCAACATCTTGTTGCACTGTGTTTGCGGCTCAGAACCCTGGTGCGCGAGGACGGCAACGCGGTCAGGGCTTGAGGCGGTATATTTAGGCGCAGCTGGCTTTGATCAAGTGTTTGTGCGAAACGGCAAGAGGGGAGAGAGAGTGAAAGAGACCAGTGTCTCAACGCTTCAGTGCTGCAACAGTGAACAGCAGCTCACAAAGCATCCCCCGCCAGTGACCCACGAGCTTAGGGGACTTTTGCCGGTGTATAGGTGACTGAAGCGGCATTCTTCGAGCAGACGCCCACAACCCGAGCTGACACAGAACCGCCGCGGGAAGGGGCAAAAGTGAGTGACGAGCGAGTTGAGGTGGGTTTGCAGTTTAACCACTGGATGCATCGATTTTTTTCGCGACCTCAGCAGAAGATGCAGCTCTAACTTTCACTTTGCGAACTCATGTTGCAGGCTTTTGATCCATTGTCCATCTATACAATGCCGCGACCACAGCCAAAGGCAACTTCAGTTGCTGTGAGTAGTCAGCAAGCGGCAAATGCAACCCAAGAGCAGTCACAGCAGCAATCAGTGACACGTTTGCAGCAACTAAAGGAAGAAGCAGAGTTGCAACAGTTGCAACTTCAGCAATTGCAGCAGCAACAGCAACACCACCACCAGCAACAGTTCCATCTCCAACAGGCACAATTGCAACTGCAACAACAGCAACTTCAGCAACAGTCTCTGCAATATCCACAAGGAATTGGCACGGCATCAGGCACATTAGGTCAAAGTGCTACAGCAAATAACCTCGTGTCTGTTGCCGTTCAAGCTGCAACAAATGCAGCCAATGCCGCCAACGCAGCGGCAACAGCTGGAGGTGCCACTGCTGGAGGAGGTTACGCTTTTCCTCGCAATTCGCCCGAATTTGCCTGTGAAAATGTTGGAGAACGTGTAAAAGGGAAACGGCGGAAATATTGTCCACACGAAGTGACGGCTCTAGTATTGGGAGTGCAACGCTATGCAGATGACAGTTGTCCATGGAGTTCCATCCTCCGAGACCCTCATTTAGGGCATTTGTTCCATGGACGTAGTGGAGTGGATCTCAAGGACAAATGGAGGACATTAATCAAGACTCGACCGGAACTTGCAGCGTACACGGAGAACCGCAAAAACCACCGCAAATATCGACCGTTTTCGGCAACAGAAGAACGAGCATTGTTGGAAGGTGTGAAGAAGTACAACGGACAGAGAAATGTGTGGTCGCTCATTCTCATAGACAAGGAACTAGGCCCGCAGTTCAATGACAGGTCAAATGTGCAGCTTAAGGACAAGTTCCGGACCATGCGGCGAGCAGGAGCCACTTCGTCGTTGCTGGTTAGTGGAGGAGGTGGCACATCAAGTCGACGGACATCTGGTGCGTCTACACCAACGTCGGACAGTGTGACCACCACTGGAACCTCTACGACGACAACTACAACGACGTCGAGGACACTCACACCAACTTCCTCGGCGGTTTTGACTGCTGCTGTGTCAGCAGCAGTGAATGGAACGAGTCGAGTACCACCGACTGTCACTTCAGCTAGTCAACAGGCAGCTACTTTGTTGGTGCAGAACAGCAATGCAGCGTCGGCAATGTTTGCAGACCCGAACTTGTATTTGGCTGGGTCCTTCTCGATCCCACCGCATATGTCCCAAGGTATGAGCATGCAGCAAATGACGACGACACAATCGCGGCAACAATCGGCGCAAGCTCACGCACAGGCTCATGCACAGGCTCAAGCACAGGCACAAGCTCAAGCGCAAGCGATCGCGAATGCCCAGGCTCGTGCTGCTCAGGTACAACTCGAAGCGCAGATGCAGCATATCCGAACTCATGGAGGTCAGCAGCAAGCAAATATCAAGCAACAATATCAGGCATTGAATGCACACGGTGCATTCAGTTCAGGAATTCCAGGCTATCAGCTCGTGGGCAACCAGATTGTTCCGCAGCAGAGTTTATACTACCCGATGTCGCAAAACTCACAGTCGCAGCAAGCACATCTTCAGCAGCAACAGCTCCAGCAGATTCAGCAGCGGCAGCTTCAACAGCAACAACAGCAACAGCTAGTTGCGGCAATCGCTGCAGCTTCAAACAACTCGCATCAACAACAAAAGTCGCAAGCAACAAGTGCAAGTCTGCCAACCGGAACATCACGAGGTGCGTCAGGTAGCCGAGGTCGAGGCACGAACGCTCAGTCTGACTCACACAATGATGGCAACAGTTTGAAGGCGGTGAGATCAGCTTCATCTTCTGTAGATGACCTCTTGATGCATGGAGGTAGTGCTAGTGCTACCGCTAGAGGAGGCACGTCTTCAACGAGTAAGCTAGCTGGTTGATGCTATTTCGTCGGCACTTCCAAGCACTAACTGTTTCTCGTATGCTTTGTGTCTACCAGGTGCACAACACAACACGCGTACCATATAGTGGATCGACCAAGTAGCCACTATAGTTTTTTGCCATTGACAAAGCCAACTTGACATGCGTCACAAAACCGATGAAGCTGGAGATAGGGTTCGTCAATCCCCAGCGAGGGTGACGAAGAAGAGCGAGACGCAAGTTGTTGATAATGTCAAGTCGTACCATAGCGAAAGAAAAACATCACAGCAAAAGAGATATCAACAACATGAAGCATCTTTGCTATACAGTCCAGTGAAATAGCAATGGGTGAAGCAACTGTACCCATTTTCAGATGATCAGCATGAGTGATGGTTCAGTTCAACTTGAATGTGAATGACGGTCTTTTACTTGCCTTGGTTGCACAGGCTCCATTGCAATAATTGCTCGATAGTAAAGTGTCTAGGCTCCTTTGGCACCAGGCATGTGTCTAAACGTCTCGCAGCACGTGAAATCAACCACAGTAGAGAAACTACAGCAAAAATTAAAGCTGCCAGCCGCAGTTACACCATTGACTGGGTGGGTGTACTGGCAGCGCGACCCCAAACGATCGCCAAATTGCTGGACCAAGGTCTTTGCTGTCCTGGACAACGCGTTTTTGTGGCTTTTTCAGCGAGAAGAGTCGGCTCCTCACAGCATATTGGTGCAAATTGCTGTCGCGGATGTTGTCAGTGGTGGAAATGAAAAGTTGCTGCGTGTGGTGGATTCCAGTGGTGAAGAGCTCTGCTTATCCCTGTGTGACAACGATGCATTGGTGCGTTGGGACACAATGCTACGAGAGGCTGCTGATCTGACAGCCGCGTTCTTCCGTACCAGTGGGCTGGGTGTGCGAGATCTACCACGCTGGAGCAACTATCGAGGAACACTAGAGAACTATCATCGAGTTTCGAAGCGGTCAAGATGCAAGGACGCTGTCGCTCAAATAATGAGGTGGTGGAGAATTCACCAACCATGAAAGCCCGAGGAAGGTCAAGATATAGTGGAAATCGAAGCCGCCCTATTAGTTAGACATGCAACATGATGAACTTAATTCATCATGCTAGAATTAGATAGAACCAATGTACAACGCGAACGAAGCGGAGAACAAATGTCGATAACGGATAAGTAAGAAACAACACGCTTAGCATTAGTCACCTGAGGCAGGCTCCCACTGGAAGTTCGAAGTAATGGTGGTCAAGCTGACCTGGAAAGTTCCTGAAGCCAGTAACTAGCTAGTCGGCCAACACAGAAAAACATTTGAACATAACTTGCCGAGCTCGTCAGAACTCGATTGTTGCGACATCATTTTCTACTGGGCGATGACAGTTCAAACTTATCTACCAAGCGTGTGCCACAGTAATGCGATTGGATCATCCCCGTTCGTGTTGCACCCGCCAAGCACCAGTAACAGAGACAAGCAGTGACCGACTGCAACTTGGCTGTAGTGGAGCTTTGTACATACCACGTGTTGTCTTCAACCTCGTGGATACAATTTGCTAGCAATTTGACGGAAATGCAGCACCAACAGCGCAAATACCGCATTGCTGCATGGTCTCCACACTTTGCCAATGTGTAGGGACGATCCCATCGAGCCGTCCCATGTCATTTTGGACCTCCGTTTTCCTACGACACTTGCAGGAGGAGATCAACGGGATTAAGACATCAGCTGATGATGCCTACCTTGCCAAGTTGAAGGCATCAGAGCAAATGGACCAACTAACTTGGATAGCTCAAGAATTTGCTGGCTCCGCACGCAAGTGCTTTGGCGTTGAGACTGTAGATTAAAATCTCGGAAGCAAATCCAGTACATCGGATTGCGTTGGTTGATATATTATGCAAGACTCCGACCTGGGATCATGAACTGCTAGACGGAGTTGATCGCACCCGCATTTGTTCGAATACCATTAATTCACCCCCAGTTCCGTCAACAATCTCCGGAAACGCATGAACTATTGCTGTATACCGCTCAATGATTGGCCACTGTATATAGAATTTTGATGCATTGACCAATCAAAACGAATCTAAGTGGACATGCCGCCGTTATCAGATTATCATCGCAGCCAGGCGAAGCACTAAGAGCTGTCCCACACACCGTCAGCCAAGTTGGCAGCGCTTTTGCCACCACTTCTCAATTGCCTCACTTGGCAACAGGTGGCAATGGCATTTCCCACCCTCAGTCGACGCCATGTTGCCACACCAGTTCATCGTTGCAAACGGAAATCCCACCGCAAAAGCCACAACCGCACTTGCAACAACCACACAGAAAAAGTATCTTCACCTCAAAAATGTGCTCGCAGTGAATCTCTTCGATCCACATGGATGACTAATGGCAGTGACTCTGCTGAAGACGAGCAAGATTTCCACGACGACAGTCAAGACCTGCAAATGTTGCAATTGCAACAGCCACTAAGTGATTGGGTCTATTGGCAACGAGACGCCGTCACCCTCCCAGACTGCTGGACTCGTGTCTTTGCCATCTTTTGCGGCAACATTTTGTGGCTTTATCGCTACGAAGACGCATCGGCAAAAAGTTTACTGGTACGGATGCGCGTCACGGCATTGGATGTTGCTGAAGCTCGCCAATTGCAGTTCCGAGATGCAATTACAGCCTCCAGAGTGCAACTTTACATGCCCAATGCCCCAGCATTTTATCGCTGGCATCGTCATGTGGCCACAGCGGTGGCCAAATTCCCTCCTACTGAGGAAGAGAGTGCCACAATTATGCCGGTTGTAGCCTCTGCCATGCAAAAGAAAAGTTTGTGGCAGACATTGGCCAAGGCTGTGACAACAGGGGCGAAAGCCTCGAGACACTGTCAAGATGCAAGGACAGAAGAGAACGCCATGGTGGTGTATGACCGACAAAGTCGGAAAAGTCTGAGCCAACGCTGGCAAAACGTCACGACGACGGTCAAGAGCGTGCTGAAGCTCAGACGACACCCACAGCTGCAGCTGTGAGAGGAAGATGGTGGGGTGGGTAGTATGACACCCCCGTTGTGTGTACTATGGATCCAATGAGTACGAGTAATTTAACGTAAAATACATGACGAAGTGGCTTTGGCCAGCTAGGATTGGGAGCAAACTCTGCCATTGGAAGCTGCGGGTGACTCAATAAGGCTCTGCCACAAGGCAAGCAATGCATCTTGGCAAGATTCCTGCACAGCATTTTTGCCTTCTGTGACATCTGAAGATGATGCGGAGAACGCTAAAGACGTTTTCGGGGAAGTGGATGCAGCCATTTTCCACGACAACTCAAGGTTTGACTCGCTCGAGTCCGTTATGCACCATCTCACGTTTGTCAGCTGAAGGGTGGCGCTGTCGGAGATGGCCAGGAAGAAACCGCATCACTAGTGGCTCAATGACGTTAAGATTCGTGAAGTAAGATCACACTAATGGCTGTAGCAATCTCATACCTCATCCTGCAGTTCACAGCACAAGTTCTTATCAAGCAATCATGATTTGATTAAATCTAGTAGAGAGGCGAGTAGAGGCTCTACTATTGGACCAATGCAACGGGATAGTCACATTTTACACAGCGAACCATTTGTCAAGCCAACGATGATCCGATCACCTACCTTCATGGAAATGTTGTGGACACTTCGGACAAGGCTGATGATGAAATAGTTCACTTTCAATTTGTTGAGGCTCAGCATATCCGACAGACCGAATGGCTGCTTGTCCAAGAAGTTCTTCTCCACAACATGTCCGTCTTCGCTGATGCTCACTCAGCTTCGTGTTCACGTCTCTCAGCTTCCAGCCCTTCCTGCTGTGAACATAACTCCTGAATCGGTACATGTTCTGGTAATTGCCGTGCTCAATGTGCAATAATTCATCATGAGTGCTGCTTTCAACAATGTGGCCTTCGTTCAACATGATCTTGTCGGCTTACGGATCGTCATCAGGCGATGGGAGATCACCAACGTCGTCATGTAGGTTGCGGCCACCACGTTGTCGACCCTGCGGTCGCAGCCGGAGAAGTAAGGCACAATGGTTGGCGCGAAGGATGTTTCGCTGTTCGCCAACAAGTCTTTATTCACGTAACATGATGCACAAATCAAACATCTTGGAGGTGGATGAAGTGACGAGTGCTTTAGAGTGGGAACATTGTGCAGGGTGCGTCTCATAGGCCAGCTCGCGAGTCACGTTGTCACCAACCATGGCTATGTTTAAAAAATTTGCGTGACGATTCTCGGGGACCCACATCAATCTTCGAACACAACTGCTTCATATTCAGTGTGATGAAATCGCATTCGTCATGGCAGATGATACCGCTGGTCAGGTAGTAGAAGCGGTCAATCAATCAACGATCAAAGCACTCTACCCCCACACTAGCACCTGCGAACTCTACTGTCTGTCCATGATCAATGGCGATTTTGTAGTCACATTGGACCTGCGCTTCAGGTCGGCTGGGATATGCAAAGTTTACGTTCACAACTTCGATCGCGTCCCCGCGATATTCCTTCACACTCTTTCTCAGCTTAATCGCACTGACAGTATCAAGATCACGAACAGTTCCTCAGCAGCACCAGCAGCCTTCGACACTACAGTAATTGGGTGAAATCTGTGCGAGGCTTGAGAGGGCACCTGACGTTACTTGTACATTGAAGGGAGCTTTCTTCCGACTCTCCACGCTACGAAAAATAGAGGAACTCCACGGGTCCTTGCTCCAAGTCTTCTAATTGCTAACAACTGCTTGCCATTTTCGTGTCGTCTGTCATTTACCAGGCACTGTTGTCGTCGCTAATGCCTCCACCATAGCCGCCACCGCTACCGTAGCCTCCGTTGATATCACAACTGACTACGGTAACTGCTGTTGGCAATCTGGTCCAGGAAGGTGGAATCTCCTGACCGTTCTCCGCCTTTAGGTCGTACATTTCGCGACCAATGTTGCTCGTTTCGACGGGTATATCGTCGTACTTGTCAAAGTTGATGCCGGACGGCTTGGCGTCACCAAACAGCTCGTGCTACAGACGCTCATTCCATCGTTTCCCATTTCATTGACGCTGGCGCCGCCTCCACGATGGTCATAGCCACCCACAATGAATTGGATCGTATACTGGAGACGTTCGATTAAGGTAAAGTTGCAGCAACGAGAAGTCTGAAAATTACATTATGTTGCGGATGTGAATGCAATGTTGCGGGTTTTCTCGGATCATGGTTGATTCGTCATCATTTCAAGAAGAGAGACTGGATTGGTTAAAACAAAAATGCCTCGGTAAGGATTTTGATTCGTTAATATATTTACGAATCAAATTTGCATATGTTTTCACGTGGCTCGAATGAAATGGCTTCATTTCGCCGTGTCATGCTTGTCTCATCTTTCCATTGATAGGCCATTATCATAACGCGGATGCGCATTCTGCCGCGACTAGGAAAAGGCAGCTCTTACTTGATAATAAGGAGGTTGAGATCACATCCAGATATCAAGCGAATCTATTTGTTGTCTTGGATTACCGCCAAGTTTCATGCATTTCGCGTCCCCCAAATATTATGCTATACACCATCACTCTTGCGACCAGAAAAAGGCAACTTCAAATATAGCGGACAGCAACACCAGCCAACTATCACACTCATATAAAAATATAAACACACATTTTATCATATTACAGAGTGAAACGCAACAGTTAAACCAAATCAAACTCATCCATTATTACAGGTTATCGATTCTACATTGTTGCAAATTGTCTCAATGTGTCGTCTACGGTCGGACTGACAGACGCATACAACCACTCGGCTCACTATTCAACTTGTTGCAGCGGGCGTCAGGCAGAGAGAGAGAGAGAGAGTCTTGTGTCAACGCATCGTCCATGGCCCCTCAACCCGCTCACCCCGTGCGGCCTGTGCTACTAGACCCGCAACTCTCCGTCGTACACACATGTGGCATCACGTTCTCCCCCGTCAAGCGAGGCTCACGTGACATCCTCGACACACTCAAGCACCAATGCGACTGCGCCCCTCGTGCCGTGTCCATGGGCGAATACGTCGCCAGTCCGCGCGTGAGCTCTGGACAAGTGCAAGGATTCGCCAAAGAGTCGGACTATCTACTGGCCGAGCCCTCGTACGCCATCGACGTGCAGCAGACGACGTCAGTTGGCGTGAAGGACACGCCACGCCCCAGTTCGCTCTGGGGTTCGACATTCACGCTGACTAATACGATCTTAGGCTCAGGTACCTTGGCTGTGCCTTTTGCCATTGCATCCAGTGGCTGGTTATTGGGCAATGCCATCATGCTGGCTATTGCTATGATCACGCGCTACTCGGTGCATCTCTTGCTGTCTGCAAGTGACCGAGCTGGGTCCAATTGTGCCAAAACGTACGAAAGTCTTGGACATTTTACGATGGGAGCATTTGGCACGAGATTAGCAGAGTTTACATTCATCTTTGGAGGTTTCGGGACACTTGTGAGCTACTTGATCTTTGTCACGGACTTGTGTGCTGCTGTATTGGCAGTTGCAACGCAGGATAAGTGGATGGTTACTGTTACTTTAGTTGCGGTAGTTGTGTTCCCATTGTCACTCAGTCGTCGGATAGGCAAGTTGTGGCTAGCTTCAGTGCTTGCTATTCTGTCGATCGGTTATGTTGTGGCATTTGTGGTGGTGGCGTTCTTGGTTGTGTACAATGAAAGTGGAGCGTCGATTGCTCCAGGAGTGCAAGCTATTCGACTGGAGCCAGGAAGTGTATACACCGTGACGTTGTTGATCTCTGCATTTGCGTGTCACAACACAGCACTACCGGTGTATGAAGAACTGAAGGATCGGACATTGCCTAGGATGAACCGTGCTGTTATTGGTGCTATTAGTGTTGCGTTCGTGCTGTACGAAGTGATTTCACTCTGTGGATATCTGCAGTTCGGATCGGAGACTAAGGACAACATCTTACTCAACTTCTCGCCCGAGTATGTGGCGCAACACAAGTCAGTGGCAGTGCCTTTGCTAGTTGGGCAATTATGCATGGCCCTGGCATTAGTACTTACTACTCCTATTGCCATGTGGCCGTTCCGCTCCTGTGTCTTAAGCGTATATCTTCGTGTGAAGAATGGCGTGCAGACCCCCAGTCATGAAGCGTCGTACAAGGAGTACGTGGGTGTGACGGTACTGAGCCTCATTCTCATCGTGACCTGCAGTATCTTCGTGCCGTCCGTCAAGATTCCGTTGAGCATCGTTGGATCGGTATCAGGATCACTGCTGATTTTCATTATGCCGGCGCTATTTTTCCTGTTGCAGTCCACTGGCCCCATGTTTACTCGTGAACACACGGGTCCGCTGCTCATGGTCGGTGCCGGCATCGTTGTCGGTGTTCTCGGCTTGTCATTGACTTTGTTCAAGCTGTACCGCGAATATTATTAAGCAGATATCAATTATCTAGAAAGCAAGTAAAGCTCATATATATCCTCCAATTTGACTTCAGTCTTTCATTGGTCTCAACTTGACTCTCAAGTACGATATACCATACTCGTCAATCAAAACATGTACGGGGTCGGCCACTGTGTCATATTCAACACCATTCAACGTCGCTTTCGCACGATAACAACTTTGCCAGACGAAGGCCGTCGTTGCTGAACGAATCCACAGGAATGTCATAACCACGAATCGCGAAAATAGTTGAACCTATCTGGAATGGGTTAGGAGCGCAGCCAACAAACTTACAAGTACTTCCGACAACTTGGATCGACATGATGATAGTTATCACTGCTCGCATCATGTCTGACATACATGTACTGATTGTACCGTCATTGACTTTCTTGGCACCAAACATGAACATGATCGCGTGCATAGCTATTACGATGGAAGAGCCAAGCGATAAGCCATTGGCTTCAGCTTCATTGTTTCCTTTGCGCAGCGGTTCTTCCATCGAAGACAGCGACATAATTTGCTCAATGGCAAGAGATGCAACAGTCTCAACGTTGTCAAGAACCTCCGACGCATAGGCTGCAGATCGTCGGAGACGAAGGAGTTATCTTTATCCGAATCAAGTTTCCAAAGGTTATAGAGGCAAAACCACCAACATGATCAGCAAGAGTAGCCATTTTTCAATCCCGAATGTTGACGTTGACATCGTTTTAAGTACAAGCATCGCGAGACCTGTACGCAGTGCTATCAATAGCAACGTTTTTTCGCCTTCGTAAAAATTTCGAATTTTTTCATTGAACATTTAAATGTTTTTTGCGAGATGGGTACACTTACCTGACTTGATAATTGTATGCTAGCAAAGTCCACAACAGTCCTGTATTCGGCATGATACTGTGCTGATTACCAGCACCACGTGGTGGTTGCCAGCAGAGCCTTCCAGGGCTCGCTGAGATCTTAATGAGAGCGTCATCGCTACAGCTACAACTTAGGGAACACCTCTCGAGACGTACTGGACGCATTGAGAGTATCGGCGCCACCGCCACAACTAGGTGTTCGTGAACAGAGTCTTACTAGACGCTCTGAGAGCATTAAGGCTATCGCCATTCTCGGGTGAACGCCAGCAGACTTGCCGGACGCTTGAAGGGCAAAAAATAGTGTAGAAGGAATAATAGACCAAACCTGTTAAAAAGGTAAACACTGCGTTCGTCTTCTGAATCATGAGTTTAATTCTAAAAGTGCAATCGCGTCACTACCGATGCAGTAGAGGAAGAAAGCATAAACAATTCATCTAGTGTGGCCTTCTTCCCTCGTAGTCTTCAACTCAATGTCTTCCTGTGGAAAGTGGGGATCATTCGTATCAGGAAATGGAGGCATCTGCGTTTCCTCATCCTCCGATGCCTCATACAATATATCGTTCTCGTCATTTGACATCTGCACACTCTCGGCAGCTTCGTTGGGAACGCGGTTCCATTCTTCTTCGCAAATTGCCAGCCAGGTAAAAATTGCATCCCAGTGTTTTAGAGGATCGCTGCTAGCAACTCCTTCGTCTTCCTCTTCAGGGTCTTCATCGATTCCTTCATGGGGTTGGTCATCTGGCTATTCAGCACCCGACGTCGGTACGAAAGATGTAATCCTGCGTGAACTAGATTTTCGCCGCGACGGTGTTCCATAAGGAACTATCGTATCCAGCTCCTCCGGAGATACAATGCGTTCGTAGGGACTGTTTGGTTTGATGACGCGAAGTTTCGACCGAGGGACTTCGAAGGAGCCTTGTATTCGGTCCGTTACTGTAATGTCAAAGGTACCTTCCTGATCCGATTTGCCAGGGTTTCAGACCATTTCAACATTTAATTTTTTTATATTGGATTTGGTAAATAAAAACGTTCGAACGTTTTTAAGAATCAACGTTGCTATTGACAGCACTGCATTAAAGGCTTACCGCACCATATTAAGTGACATATGAAGTAGGGATGGGGATGTAAACCCAGTTTACGTCAATTGGCGTTGTTCCCGTTCCCGTGGATTTGTTCCCGTTAGCGTTTTTTTACGTTAAGTTCCCGTTAATATTTTATGAAATTTGACAAGACCCGTATAAGTTTTTAAAGTACTCACAAGTTGAATTCCATGCTCAGCTTTCTACTTGACGCCATCTACAACTTGCAGCGACCATCCAGTCAACAACAATTAAATTACGTATAAGCTCGCCATACGCTACAATGGAGCAGTATGCGACCTCCATGACGTTCGCTGCTGTTGAATGGAGAGTCGCGCAGAGCGCGCTCTACTCGTTGCGGGCAGCAGGCTTGCCCTGTCTGTCCGAAGAGTTAAATTAACAATGAAACAGAAACCTCTTTAAACTCTTAAGTATTTGTATTAAGCAAGTACTAGAGGAAGTTCAGATCGCCATATGCGATCTGGATAGTACAGGCAGAGAGCTGCCTGCCATCCATAGTGCGATGACGAGTAGACGCCGAGGAGTGAGGCAGTCGAGGACGCAGTCCGAAGACGAGCTCACTTCCTCTTTTGCCTCAGACACCGAGCACGGTTCTAGAGCATAGGCATTAGAATAGAGGATAAAGAGTAATAAAGCACACTATAGTGAGTTTTCTATTAGTGTTCTAAGTTTCATTTTAACATTTTAAGTAAGGTGAGCAAGCCCAACAACAACTTGAGCGCGCTGAAGTTCAGCGGTGAGCAGGCACAGTTTGCCTCGTGGAAGTACCGAGTTTTGGTCCACCTCCGCTCAAAGAGCAGTCAAAGTCTGGTCGAAGAGATTCAGGCCAAGAGAATGAAACCAGCTGTTCGCTACGAAGATTCTCTGGCGGGCAAGCCGACGGTAGCACCACCGAAAGATGATGCTCCCGAGAAGGAAAAAGAAGGGCACGCGCTGCAGCTGGCCTTCGTGGATCAACAAGAGTCGTACATCATGGATTTGCTGAGCTTGACAAAGCCGGCATCCTACAAGCTTGATGACAAGGTGCACCAGCCGGTCCATGTGATTTGGCGCGACATTGAAAGGCGTTACGGCCTCAACACTGCGGCTGGTGTTGTCGAATTGCTACAGCAATTCGAACAAGCAGTGCATGCTGACTTTAAGAGTGTAAGTCACCTCTTTGCACGGCTAAAAGCACTCAAAGATCAGGTCAACCGCAACAGCGGAGAAGCGTTGCAGACGGCCGTCATCTCGTCAAATCTTTTGCTGCTCAAGGTTCTGGGAGTGTTACCGAACCATTTATGGGGTCAAGCCATCGATTTTACGCCGACTGAGTTTACGCTCGACCGTGTGGAGGCCAAACTCTGTGCCATCTTTGGGCGCAAGAGTAAGGGCGAGATAATGGCCTTAGATGGTGGAAGCCTGTGAACCATGTCCAAGCGGGCCATGCTAAACCCAAGAGGTCAACACTGGGTAAAAGAAAGGCAACTGCACCGCCTGGCCCTGACATGCACTATAATCTCGGGTACATGAAGTGCCACTATTGTGCTGGGGTGCACAATGATATCAACAATATCGGGCCCCACAAAAAGGCCGATTGCCTGAAGTTGAACAAGATCAGGCGCTTGGTGTGTTTCGCCGAGACATCTATGCGGTTGGTAAAGCCGGGCCGCGTAAGCCCGTGCATGATCCCGTGCCTAAGATGATAGGCAAGGCGAAGAAAGTCCGTCGAGAGGTTCCGATTCAGGAGTGCCTACAGGCAGCTGTGCCTGTCGATGCTTGCCGGGCTGTGCAAGAGAAGGCACCTCCCAGTCCTGATGGATATGTGAGCCCTCCACCGAGTGCACTTGAGTTGCCGGTGACACCTGGACGGGGCACTGCACCATTTGACGACGAAGACGAGCCAATGGGCTCAGTCGTCAACGCAGTTGATGTCGACGCTAAGGACAAGAGTCAAGACGGTCCTCAGCAATCCGATGGCGACGAGACCATGGAGGAAAAGGCAGTGGAAGTCAACCATCAAGGGATTGTGGCGACGACGGAGCGCTTCGCTGGTATGATGAGTGAGCTGGAAAGCAAGGTACGATCTTTGTATCCGTTTCTATTAGATGGTGACTCATATCTAACAACGGATTCTTGGGTGCTGGACTCAGGCTGCGGACACGGCCTAACCAGCGAGATGACACGGTTTGTGAAGAAGACGCCCAATACACAGTACATGTTTACCTTTGCTCAGGGCTCTAAACACTCTAATACACATATCGGTACAATTAAGCTGTATTTGTGTGGTCCTAAAGGGATTAAACCGTTTCTATTCGATAACGTAGCAATGGTACCACACGCTACCTCGAACATTCTGAGCGAGTTCTGGCTCAGACGCAGTGGGTACCAAATAATTGGATCACTGAGCGGAAAGTTCAAATTTGTTCTTTTTGACAATGAACTTGTATTTATTGCAAAAGCAATAAATGGAGCCTATTATGTGCAGAATAAAACGCTTTTAGAGCGACAAGTACTGTGCAGTGCAGTGAAAACGCAACCATGCAAGCCACTAGAGCTCCCAGAGTCAGGGAGACATGAAAATACACTGCAGGAATGGCATGTAAAACTAGGGCACATAAACAAAGATACGCTCATAGATATGCTGAGCATGAAGCTGGTAGGCGGGTTGCCTACAATGTCAGCTTCGGGATTACGGAAGATTCCGTTCTTTTGCTCAACATGTGCGGAGATGAAGAAGCGGAGAATATCCTACCGCAACACAAAGGGTTCGAGGGACGAACAGCCAATCAGCACCATTCATATGGACACCAATGGCCCCATGAAAACAATGGGAGTGTACGGAAGTCAGGGGACTATCAAGTACTTCCTGAGTATCATTGACGACAACACGTCGTGGCGTTGGACTTATGTTCTGCGCAGTAAGAAAGAAGTCTTTGAGAAAGTAGAAGAGCTACTACTGCAACTAGAACGTGAGGGAAAGTTCACGATTCGTCGGATCAGATCCGATGGCGGCACTGAGTTTGTGAACGCTGCATTTAAAAACTTCTGTAAAGGAAAGGGCATTGTCTTCAGACATCAAATGCTTACAGCACTGAAGAGAATGGAGCTGCAGAACGGGATCACCAGAGTAAACTGGATAGAGTGCGCTGTGCACTCCAGGATGCCGATATGGCGCACAAATGGTGGCCAGAAGCACTGATGTACATGACTTATGTGCAGAATCACACACCTATGAGACGGTTGGGATACAAGGCACCGTATGAGATGGTGAACGGGAAACCACCCAACATAAAGGAGCTACCTGTCTGGGGTTCAGTCTGTTTTGCGCACATACCAGCTGCCCTGCGAAAAGACAAGAAGCTCTCTGCTCGTGCCGTTAAGTGCAGATTCCTCGGAATATCGGAGGATACTAAGGGTTACCGGTTATGGGACACCTATAACAACAAGCACCTCATATCACGGGATGTGCTGTTCGATACGACCAATGTAGCCGCAATTGTCAAACGAGCTTTCGGACAAACCGAAGAAGCTCTCACAATCGAATCTGCCGCGCGAGAGTCACCGGCAGCAGAGGAAACAAACACGCCTACCGGTGGAAGTACGGAGGTAGTGGGAGCTGGCCCACTTACACAGTCGTCTACCGACGCAGTGGGAGCCGAATCGCCTACGCAGGTGGCTGGCCCAGCAGTGGGAGCTAAGAACAAACGCCGACGCGCGGGGCTAGTGGAGGTACCACAAAGCCGAGAACCGCGACCGCGTCGAGAGGCTAAGAAACCTAAGAGATATCAGGATTATCAGTGTTTTCAGGCGATGTTGGATAAGAACGTTGCACAGGAGATACTGGAGCACAAAGTGCCTACACCCCAATCGCTCAAACAAGCGTTGACTGGACCTCATAGAGAGCAGTGGAAACAGGACCTTGAACTAGAATACGACTCCTTGATCGAGAATGGGACGTGGAGACTCGTACGACTTCCACCCGGGCGTAAGGCTTTGCCATGTCATTGGGTACTAGTTGTAAAGTATAACGCTGACGGTACCGTCGAGCGGTTCAACGCACGCCTAGTAGCACACGGTAACCACCAAGAGTTTGGGGTAGACTGTGACGAGGTATACGCGCCGGTGGCACGATTTGAGTCATTACGCCTAGTGCTGGCGATAGGAACCATATTGGACTGTCATATCCATCAGATGGATGTCCATACGGCGTTTTTGAATGGCACAATGGAAGGGGAGCAGAAAATCTACATGAGGCAACCTCACGGCTTTATGAAGCGAGGCCATGAGCATCTGATCTGTGAACTTCAAAAGAGCATTTACGGCTTGAAGCAAGCCCCTCGATTCTGGTATAGAGTCCTTCATACCTTCTTGACGTCGATGGGTTTTGCACGCTGTCACAAAGAGTTTTGCATCTACGTGCAAAACGTGGGAGAAGAATGGCTTATAGTCGTGGTATATGTCGATGATCTGACGATCATGTCGCGGAACATGCGACTCATCAACAGGCTGAAAGCCGAATTATCAAATCGGTTTAAAATGAAAGACCTTGGTGACATTCACTATATCCTCAAAATGGAGGTGCAACGCAATAGAGAACAGCGAGTGATGATGATCTCACAGCGCAAATACATTGCAGAGTTGATCATAAAGTACAAGATGGTTGACAGCGCACCGGTGATGACACCACAAGTGCCTGGCCTAACATTAGAGCCAGAGACGAAAATGAGCGCACAGCAGATTGCGGCGCAGCCTTACGACTACAGAGGCATTGTTGGATCACTCCAGTACTTAGTTCGTGGTACACGACCTGATATCGCCAACGCGGTGAGAGAACTTAGCAAGTTTTTATCTTGTTACAACCGTACGCACTGGGATGCGGCTAGGCGAGTACTCAAATACTTGAAAGGGACGTCAACGTACGGTCTGTTTCTCGATGGGAAAACGAGGGACGTGGCTTACGAAGTGTACACTGACGCGAGCTTCGCGTGTCAATCAAAAGAACGTAAACCTGTTACTGGGTACGTGATAAAAATGGCCGGTACCAGTGTGTCATGGTGCAGTAGTAAACAAGGAGGCGTTTCGCTCTCTACTGTTGAAGCTGAACTTATCGCACTAAGCGAGGGAGCCAAAGAAAGTGAGTGGCTGTGGCATTTGCTGGGCGAAATGGGTTTTCCGCAAAAGGTGCCAGTGCAAGTATGGTGCGATAGCAACGCAGCCATCAGCATTGTAAAGAATCCTGGAAACCACAAAGCAAACAAGCACATAGAGATTCGTTATCTATTTACGAGGGACCTGGCAGAACTTGGCCGCCTCAAGATAGCCTATTGTGCAACTACAGAGATGACAGCAGATATACTCACTAAAGCTCTGCCAACAAAGCAGTTCCTAAAACTAAGAGAGAAGCTAGGAGTTCGCGATCTAGAACTTACTTTAAGTACTTAGTGGGAGTGTTGAATGGAGAGTCGCGCAGAGCGCGCTCTACTCGTTGCGGGCAGCAGGCTTGCCCTGTCTGTCCGAAGAGTTAAATTAACAATGAAACAGAAACCTCTTTAAACTCTTAAGTATTTGTATTAAGCAAGTACTAGAGGAAGTTCAGATCGCCATATGCGATCTGGATAGTACAGGCAGAGAGCTGCCTGCCATCCATAGTGCGATGACGAGTAGACGCCGAGGAGTGAGGCAGTCGAGGACGCAGTCCGAAGACGAGCTCACTTCCTCTTTTGCCTCAGACACCGAGCACGGTTCTAGAGCATAGGCATTAGAATAGAGGATAAAGAGTAATAAAGCACACTATAGTGAGTTTCCTATTAGTGTTCTAAGTTTCATTTTAACAGCTGCTCCTGTTAGCATCGCGCTTGACGCTGTCGCGGGTCTCGTCTCTGCCAATACCAGTGAGAATATACTGGCGGTGAGTGTATTTGCCGGGTCTGAGGCAGCTCGCGCCTGCCATTTTATCCACTGATGATCTCAAACGTCTGGTGTTTCTGTTTGTCGATGGCGGCTGAGGTGTGTGGCGCATTTAATTGAGTTCTGCTGAAGTACCAAAATATTGAACGGATGTGGGTTTATAGCAGCCTTGGATATGACTAGCGGTGTGTGGTGTCTGCGAGTTGTTGCGCTCGTGCTCGGTGGATTATTCAGCATGCGCGACCGCGTTGTGTGAGCTGGCTACGGCGCCACGAGTGCTCTAAGGATTGGCAGGTAGTCGATGGCGTTGGAGGAGGCGAATTCCGCGACGGCGGCAAGCGTGGTGATGGCAAGAGCAGCAAAGTTCATGGTGATCACTTCTTGCATGTGGTGTGTGTACCGAGGTATGCAAGTTCAGTTATTGCTGTCCTGTTGGTCGCTGCTGCCCGGGCTTGCTGCATCTTGACCTAGCAGCTCAAAACGTTGGTGTTTTCTTGAATCAGTGCTAGTGTCGCGAGGTGAACCGATGGGAAAGGTGCTGTGAGATGTGGTCGACTGAAGTGATGTGCATGGTGCACGGTTTGCTGACAGGAGGCCGATAGAGTTGGCATTGGTTGGGTGTAGTGCGCAAGTGTCTAAATGCTGGTCATAGATGTTTATTGAACATCTTTGATTAGCGATGAGTGAACACAATGGAGTGTATGCGGCCAACTAATATGTGCAACAGCCACACTTTCGTGCTATGATCGTGGTGATGACCAAGATTATGGTCACCAGATCTTGGTCATTTTTAAGTATTTGTTGCAAACCGTAAATTTGCACAAAGAAACCAAGCACTGACGCTATGGACAAATGAAAGCAACGAGACTGAAAAGTTGATCTCACCTTTTGTATTTTATTATGAGTCAACACTTGCATCTGCTCTTAACTGTGTAGTATCGCAACACGTAGAGATCGATTAGACAGTGATTTTTACGTTCGTGGAGTTATCAGCGACGGGTCTTTCGTATTCGTGTGGCCTCGCTATCCATTGCTAGGCACCTCGTCCACCTCATCCACCGAACTATTGTGAAGAAAGATGATGTCCCTGACATTTTCACCAGTTAGTTTGTTTCGGCGAGCAGTGATTGTGTTTCCAGCACATGAAAAACAACGCTCGGATGGAACTGAGGTGGCGACAACACCGAAGTACTTCCTTACAACCGGAGCTATTAATGGAACGTCACTAGCACTTGACTTCCGCCAGTTCAGTGGGTTTTCGAGCTTGGTTTGATTCTTTGGTTTTGACTTTTCACGGACTCTGGTCTGATTCTTGGTTTTCTCGAGGATTTTGCACTTGTCAAATAACAGCTTAAGCTCCGCTTTTACTCGCTCTCGGAGCGAAAGTTATTCTGGTGAATCTGGCTCTGGTGTTGGTGGCTTTCGATTTAAACCAAGGAGCTCGTTCGTGAAGTCATCGTCATCTTTGCTGCTAACATCGACACTTGAATTTGGGTCGTACTCGGCCACTTCTACGCCAGCATGGCGCATTGACTCGTTCACTAAAAATTGCTCAGCAGACACCCTTTCTGCCGAGGTTAAGTAGTTACCATGGGCGAACTGTGGATCAAGCAGACAACAAGACTTTATGTCGTCCGATACATTCCCGAAACGCTTGCGGAGCAGGACCAGGAAAAGTCGTCGAACCAAGTGCATCCGCACCAGTGAACCATCGTAACATGGTTCACCTTGATGTCCATTAGCTATCTGTGCAAGTATCTTTTTGTTTTGCAAGCGCGTCTCAAGTAATCTGATGCTTGGCAGAATCAACGGCATAGTAGCGTAAATTTCCCCCGATAGCAACTTCGTCATGCCATCGAAGTTGACAAGAAGCTTGCCAAGGCACTGGATGTGGAACCACATTTCGCCAGTAGGTCTCGCTATTTTGATGTCGCTAAACTCTTCTATACCGACTGACCATTGTATGTATTCCAAAATAAATTGTAGGACCGGACGAAGCTCTAATAGACGCTTCATCATTGCATGTGTACTGTTCCAGCGAGTGGCAACATCTGCAATAACAGTGAGTGGAACTGGAACCTTTTGTAGAGCTTTTAACGTGGATTTTCCCTTTGAGCTTTTGTTGAAAAATGCAACAATCTTCCGAAACGAAGCGACGTGCTTCCGTGTTTCACTCATGGCTTGCTTCATTGCACTCATGACTTGTGATGCAGCTCGAGTGCTAAGACAACCGTCGAGTAAACCTTCGTCAAGACAGTCATCAGTTTCCAGGTAGACTGATTCATCTTCTGAATCTGCGGTCAGCGTTCCTTCCATTCTCACTCTGTCAAGTTCCATTTCTATCTCATCGATTGCTTGTAGCTCTATATCTGCATCTTCTATCCACTGGCCATCTCCATCTTCTGGGTCAGTAATATCATCAATACTAACACCTTGTTCTTGCAATATTGTAGTTTCATCGACTTCTTCGTGTTTTTTGATAACTCACCTGACACTACGAGATGTAGCGAGTGTGCAATGCACCCAAAGTTATCGACGTTAAGTTCTTCGCAAGCTTTGACGATATTAGAACCGCTATCACGAACTATCTTTGTGAGTCGCATAATATCTAAGCCCCATTTGATCAACAGACTTTCAATCATATCTGCGATTCGGACTCCTGTGTGTTCCCTGGAAAACTTATAACTTCCAACGTGTACCGTTTCAACGTGAAGTCACAAGTTACAAAATGAATTGTAAGAGCTAGAAATCCTTCCGTCGTCCGTGAAGTCCAAATGTCAGTAGTGAGGCTGTAAAAAAGAGCTCCAGCTAAAATAGCGGCTTTCACATCACTTCGCTTCTGTTGAGCATAAATCTGTAACCGTTCAGTAATTTTACGACGGGATGGCAGCTCGTAGATTCCGCTGGTAGCTTGTATGAACGTGGTGAAAAGGCGAAGTTCTTTATCTTCAGTAATACCTAAAGGCCGCAAGCACTTACTAATCCATTCTACAAGCAATGTGGTTGCCATCTCTTCTTCAGCAGGTGTAACCTTCCTAACACGTTTCGTAGGAGACAGCAATGACGCACCAGACTTCCTCTTAGAGGCAATTGCTTCGTGCACCTCTTTGAGTGCGTGGTTTCGCGGCATAGTACCTTGTGCCTTAGCCAGTACTCCAGGGCGACTATGTTTTAAATGCTTGCGGATGTCGGCACTACTTCCTGACTTGTAAGGAAATGTAACTGTGCACTCCATACAACAAGCTAGTGATGCATCCGCCGAACTCCAGTACATCTTATCAGGAGGTAGACATTCACTCGGAGCTACGAGCTTGACGAACGACCAGTATTCCTGTTTGTGAATTTGCGGCATCGTAAATAGCGGTAACCCTGACTCCGTAGCCTGCTGCGAAGTGTTCACCATTCAAGGGATAGTCTAAAATCAGAAATACAACTACGTCGTTCAAGTTGGTCTATCCGCAACCACAGTATTTCCGCCCAAAAATCTCCACCAAAACACTCTCGACAAATCTATTACTTCAGGAAGTAGCTTGACACCACAAGCTTCACAAAAAACAAATGTTCACAGTTTGAATCTCCACAAACAAAATCTTTTCACAGTAACGTTTCACAGGATTCAGGATTCAAGTAGGCACCGTTAGCACCATTCAGTATCGTGCGTACTGTATGACAACACTCACAAATGTACTATGACAAGGGGCTTGATACACAACTCCTGAAAGCGATACAGCGAGGGTCAGTCTAGGTTCGCCTGGCTTCAGGTGAAATTGATTGTGTGCACCACGTGACGGGGTTACATGAAGGGGTACCCTAGAAAGGGTACCGCCTCTAGAAGTAGATATACATCGGTGAGTATTCGTTTTAGATACTCACTCGTGGGTGGCGTGGACCACACCACTGCCACGTAGGTCTGGTGGCTGAGGGTCAACCAATAGCATTTGACCTAACTTTATATGCATATTAAGGATAAATTATAGTTAATTAGTAGTTTGTATTACAGGCCAAATGAATCTAATTAACTATAAATAAATCAGTCTAAAACTTACTCCCTAATTCCCCTCAGACCAGGGACTAGTGAGCTGCCGTTCACTTAGAGTTTGTATACTCTTAATAGCACGCTTCCTCAAGCAAGGTGCTCGTGTGACCCCGTCACACTTGGTAGCACTTGTAGTCAATCCACGCCTACGCGGGTAGATTGACTACCTGAATCCTCTGTGGCTCCTACAAGGTAAGCCAGGATGGATAGAGGGGAGTTCCCTCATTTGACCGACTCTCAGTTTGAGTCGGTCCGGAAGATGGTGGGCATCTTTGGAGGAGATGCCCTCCGAAGCTTGGCGGCTGCTACGCCGGCCGAGCAGGTCGAACGCATCGAGGCGTTCGACACGTACGAGAGAGGGCTTATCGCCCACGTACAGGGGCTGCAGACCCCCGTGGCTGAGATGAAGCCAGCCCAACCTAAGCCGTTGAGGCTTAAGGTTAATCCTTATGAGGGAAAGGAGGGGGAGAACCTCCACTTCTGGGTCCGAGAGGTCGAGCTCGCGATGGACGCGGCTCTAATTTCGACCGAGCGACTTCGGGTTGCTTTCGCCCTGTCCAACCTAGGAGGTCGGGCGAAGACCTGGGCGTACACGCGCGAGGCGACAACGCCGGGTAGCTTCACAACCTGGGCTCAGCTGTGTCAACAGCTTAGAGCCGCCTTCCTCCCGGCGAACTATGAGTATCACCAGCGCTCGCGCTTCCTTGTCTGTAAACAAGGGAAGCGTGAGCTGCATGAGTACATCCAGGAGATGCGAGTACTCGCTGCATCTCTGGTAGGGAACCCCCTACCTGAACACATCCAGGTGACAGTGTTCATGGATGGCCTGAAGGTGGGCCCATCCCGCACACAGTTGTTCCGCGTGCATGCGAACACTATGGAGGAGGCGATCCAGATCGCCCTCCAAGAGGTGTACAGCCACCGACAGGCTCGCACGCCTACCTCGGTGTAGCAAGGCCACAATGCGTCGTCAGGCGTAGTGCAAGGAGCTTCAGCAGCTGGAACTAGCACCGGGCCGGTACCCATGGAACTGGGTACGTCCGTACAGAGCTCCATCCGTTGCTACGGATGTGGAAGCTCGTACACATGCAACGTGCCTGCCCTGCGGGAGGGAAAAGGAAGTTCCCTTCCATACCTAGGGCTCGAGGGGCCAGTGGCAGAAGCCGCGACTCAAGCGTCAGGGGAACTGGGGTTACCAGTACTCGGGAAGATCTAAGTCCCCATGGTAGGAGTGCGGACGGCGTACGCCATGGAGGCTTAGCCCCTGAGAGCCTGGGTGCTCTCGAGACGAGGAAGAGCAGCGGCGGACTGCTCGTGGTACACGCGAGTGTACGGGGATACGGAGATCCCTTCAGAGTCCTGATTGACTCTGGGGCGTCGATGAATATTGCTCGACGCCAGACGGTCGCACGGAATGGCGACAAGTATGCCGGTGCTTTGCGAGAAAGCAAAGGCAGGGGCCAGACCTCGGTGAGACTGGCCGATGGTACGGTGGTTAACGTACCTGGGGTCCGTATGGACCTGGCTGTAAAGTTTGAAGACTTTGACAGCACGGAGTCGTTCCTTGTCCTAGACATGGATAAGTACGACTTGATCCTGGGCATACCGTGGCTCGAAAAGCACGAGCCCAGGATCGATTGGCGTGGCAACGCCATTGGGGCTAGCCGGCCCGCAGTCTCCGACAGAGCATTGGTGAGTAATGTTCCCCCTCTGTTCGGGACTGGGGCGCCAGAGATGGTCGCCAAGGCTCTTATGCGCCCGAAGAAGTACTGGGAGTCACTGACTCCAACGAAGATGTTGTCGTGAGACCAAGACTCATTGCCAAGCGTGTGGAATCGCCACGACGGCAAGTCCCAACGCTGAGATCCGTCGCGCTGTATGAGCTTCGACTGTGGCAGTGCCGGACGGCACTGACCAGGCGGGTAACATAGGTCCGCAAGCAGCAGAGGCTGCTGAGGAGAGCGCTAAAGGCGTCTCCTGTGTGGGTAACATAGGTCCACAAGTGGGTAACATGGGTCCGCAAGCAGCAGCTGCTGAGGAGGACGCTGAAAGCGCCTCCGGTGTGGGTAACATAGTTCCACACGAGGTCGAAGAGACCGAGAGGATCGAGAGCGCAGCGTGCGTCTCTAGCGTGGGTAACAGAGTTCCACGCGGGGTCAAGAAGACCAGTACGAGTGCGGAGGTGTCGTTGAGCACCTCCCGTGTGGATAGCCAAGTACCACACTCGGAGTCTGAGCCTCCACCGGCATGGCTGGTCGAAGATCAGTGTCATGTCTTCGACGGCGTGTCCGGTCGTCAAGTGAAGGCAGGTGCCGTCCATCTGGAGGCACTGCCTGAGGTGTCAGCACTGCTGAACCTCGAGGAATTGTCCATGAAGGACTTCCTGGCCGAGTTGAAGCCCGAAGAGATTGCGGAGATGGTGCTCCTGAAGCCGGAGACCTCTCCTCAAGATTTGAACTCTTCCTCCGTAATGGACGAGGATGTCCTGGAGGGGTTCACGAAGCAGCGTGCAACGCGCTTGGGTTCTGAGATTCTCAAGAACCCGGATGATCCAGTGTATCCTCTTGTGAAAGAGTACTTGGATGTGGTGTCGAAGCACCCACCATCCCAACTCCCGCCGGATCGGGAGTTCGGCACGAGATTGATCTCGTGCCTGGCACAAAGTACTGTGTCACGAGGCAGTGGCCTCTACCTCGCGAGTAGTGCGAGGTCATAGATGTCTTCTTCGCCGAGAAGGCGAAGTCGGTCAATCGCTTGGTCACACAATTGTTTAGATCATTGCGTACGTTCGCACATACGTACTTTGACGATATATACGTCCATTGCCGTGCCGAAGGTGGCCATACGGCTATGGAGGTGCATTTGAAGCACCTCCGTCGAGTGTTTGAGGTCACGAGAGCTAACAAGATCTACTCCAACATTGACAAGTGCGTCGTTGCAGCCGAGGAGATAAAGGTCCTCGGCTGCTTTGTCAGCAGGGTCGGCGTACGCGCCGATCCAGGGAAGGTCAAGACCATTGCGGCTTGGCCGACCCCGAGGTCACCGAAGGACCTCCGGAAGTGGTTGGGCTTAGCCAACTATCTTCATAAGTACAGCGCAGGGTACGCTGAACTTGCTCGACCCTTGTCGGATCTCTTAAGGAGGATGCCGACTGGGTCTGGGAGCGACAGCACCAGGATGCTTTTGACAGCATCAAGGCGAGCTTACAGCAAGCGCCAGTCCTGGCCTTGCCGGACGAAAACAAGTCATTTAGCGTCGTCTGTGACGCTTCTGACTATGCAATAGGCTGTGCGCTGTTGCAGAAGGACGATGAAGGACACGAACGTGTCATCTCCTTCCAGTCCAGGCAGCTGAAGGCTGCCGAACGGAACTATCCCGTTCATGACAAGGAGCTACTTGCAATGAAGTACGCTCTTGTCAAATTTAGAGTTCATCTCTTGGGCACGAGGCCCTTTGTGATCTATACTGATCACGCGTCCTTGCGGACTGCCACCAACTCGCCACACCTATCGCAGCGGATGGCGAGGTCGCTGTCATTTTCTTCGCGGAATACAACTTCCGCGTTGAATACAAGCCGGGCAAGCTCAACGTGCTTGCTGATGCATTGTCACGTCGACCTGACTATGAGCTAGTTCATGTCAGTCAGGTCACGACAGATCTGTACGATCGGATACGCTTAGCGTATCAGGAGGACGAGAACTACACACCACTGGTGCAGTTCTTGTCCAATGACAAGGACGCCAAAGTCGACAGGCTTTCGCCTCGACAGCGGGCGCAGCTCCATCGCTATGAGCTGGCTGATGGGTTACTCCACCACAGAGTAGACCCTGGAGATCCCCCTCGGGTTGTCGTTCCAAACGACGAGGATCTGAAGTATGACATACTTCTAGAGGCACATGACGTGCCTATGGGTGGCCACCCTGGCCGAGAGAAGACCTACCAAGCGGTCTCTCAGACATTCTGGTGGCCCCGCATGTATAAGTGGGTGGTACCCTATGTCGAAACATGTCAGAGGGTGAAGTCTTCGGGCCGCACTTCGACTCCACTACAAAGCCTTTCGATGCCAGCTGATTGCTAGATCGATGAGTCGCGACGTCGTCTTCGGCCTGTCGGCCGATGACAAGGGCAACACCGGCATATTGGTGATTGTCTGCCGTTTGAGCAAGATTGTGCATCTTGCTCCGGTACGTGACAAGGTCACCGGGAAACAAGCTGCACAGCTGTTCCTAGATAGCGTGTTTCGCTATCATGGTGTTCCAGAGACCATAGTCTCGGACAGAGACCCGCGCTTCGCAGGGGCGTTTTGGGACACCCTATTCCAGCTTCTTGGAACTAAGTTAGCGATGTCGACTGCGCAGGCGGACGGTCAGACGGAGAGCGTCAGCCGCGCGCTCGAAGATACTCTTCGCAATATGTGTACTGAGGCACCTCGGTCCTGGTCGGACCAGCTGCCTATGGTTGAGTTTGCACTCAACAATGCGGTGCAAGCATCAACGGGGTTTACCCCGTTCTATTTGAATGGGTTACGACACCCCCAGGTACCGCTAACCTTGAGGGGAGGCACCGATGCCTCCATCGTAAGTGGAGGAGAGGCTCGGAAAGCCTTTTCCTCCCTGGTCTCAGAAATAGAGCCCGCGTCTTTACAAAGACAATTGTCGTCGTTTATAGACGACAGGCTGACGCTAATCAACCGGGTTAGAGATGCAATGACATCAGCCCAAGATAAACAAAAGGAGTACTCAGATAAACATAGAGGAAACTTAAGTGCTTTTAAGGAAGGTGAATTAGTCCTATTAGACATTAAAAACCTACCGCTCAAGGTGGTTAGCTCTGTAGAGAGCAACAAGTTGAAGCACCGCTTCATCGGACCCTTTGCGGTCCTGGCCAGACATGGCGCGGCATACACCATTGACCTCCATAAGTCAATGGCGACGCACCCGACGTTCTACGTGGGGCGCCTTAAGCGGTATCACGATCCGCTGGGCCCTCCTTCTCCGACGGAGGAAGGCCAAGGTGAGAACTCACCTCCTCGAAACGAGGCTGAGTCCTCTGGACAACCGGAGCTGCCGGTGTGAATGATACCCAGACTGGTACTCACGCGAGTAATACGAAGGGTATGACGGTACCGAATGGGAAGAGCTCGGGTAAGAACTATACCCATAAGCCGAGTGGTACGAGTACCCCTGCGGCTCATAAGAGGGCATCCGACCATGCACCTCATGGCTTAGAGCGTCAAAGCCCCGACAAATTCCTTCAAGGCAGAAGCCGGGACTCGGCGGTCAACACGCCCATGGAGCTCTCGGGTCTCACGACCAAGAGCGTCCAAATCCTGACGGAGGACCTCAAGGGCCCCTGGCTTGCCAGCCTGAGCAGCAGCCTGACCACCAGGACCAAGCCCAAGGGCTATCTCGATCGCGTAAACACGATCCTGAAGCTGACGGACTTCGTCGCTTAACAGGGACCCCACAGAGTCCCGACCCGAAGATGAGGGTCCCGAAAGGATAAGCCGTGAAGGAGCCTCGTACTCAAACGCGTGCGAGAGCTCCTCCTGCCCTCCTTGATCGGAACGGCGAGCTCCACTACCATGTTGGGCGGGCCGTCCAAGAGTGGCGGCGCTCTGGGAAGCGCCAGCTGCTTGTGAAGTGGTGGGGTTACACCTCGTCACAGAACTCGTGGGAGCCGGAAGACCGGCTCCGGGTTGACTGCCTGAAGGCTGTTGAGATTTGGGATCTACAACAGCCGGGGCGTAAGTAGTCCGCGGCTTCTTAGCCGCCTTACGGTGTACGGTCCCTGGGTTGACGGAACCGTACCCGCGCTCATCTTGAGCGCTGGACTTAGACTGCTGTCTAAGTCCCTCCATAACGGAGTGGAGTTGCCGCTTAGCGATTAACCCTTTAACTACGAGCTTTGGCGTAGAGGTCCAAGCAGACCTATATCAGAACCAATCACCGTGCAAGTTTTGAACATTTAAACCAATAGGATTGCACCAAGATTACACAAGTAACCTCCAATTATTAATCGTTGATAGTTCGCGATTTGCTGCCCAGAACCGAGATGCCCCCTCCTGCAGTGACAGGTTGTGCGGGTGGTGTGGCTGCTTGCCTTGCTGCTGGAGTGTCTACGAGGCTGCCATGAAGGAGAAGGCGCAGAGAATGAAGACTAGAGTACACCCCCGTCGGCGTCATCAAGCTCTTCGCAAAGCCCTCGCCCGTGTGTTCATTTACCTCCAGACAGGCAGAATGAAGGGAAGCCTACCGCTGTGCGCCAACAAGAAGCTTTTACAGCTTTGCCCAGACATTTCGGAGAATGTAAGATGTGTATTAGATATGTAGCTAGTCTCTCTGTGGAAGAATGAGCTCACTAAGCGATCTCGGGCCATAGTCTCTCTAAATGCTGGCTGCCCAAGAAATCGATCTTTCGACCAATAGTCAGTGATGTCATTTAGCGGTGCAGAGACTCATTGCCATCTCGAGCCCGATGTAAGCATTGATTTCGCTCTCCGTCGCTGGTTTCTTTCCCTCCGCTTCAAGTTTAGTTGACGTCCACCGACGAATACTTTGACGCAGTGCTAGGGTAACGAGCAGAGCGAAAAGCCCATACGAGCCATCCTTCTCGAAAGCACTTCTCACTGTAGCATTCATTGTCAAGTGTAGACCGCTTCCGTCTTTTATAGCCTTGTAACATGCATTTTCTGCGAGCGTCGCTGATGTCGGAATCACGGCCGGTCGCGGCGCTTCCGCGTGGACTGGCTGAGGTTGTGGAGCGGTTGCATGTTGAGTGTCAAATGCTACCTCTAAGGCGCTTAGACCACCGTCTGACAGGTCTTCCTCCCACTGGTGAGCCTCCTTGCCGTCGCTCTGGGAGTCCCAGTCGCTTTGGACGTCCCAGGCTCCGGTAACACCTTCATTCTCCATCTCGCTGTAGCAGGAGGAATTCGGAATGACAACCTCTACCGGTCTTATAATGCACACAGCTGACGATTTGGTCTCGCTGTGAGTGGCTGTCGTACAGGTTCACATGGACCTACAAGTGAAGGCAGCAACTTCACCCTAGCCTCTGCGTAGACCTTTAGCCAATCAAAGCATGTTGAAGGTGCTCTAACAGGTCTTCCTGGACACGTACGGAAGTTCGTAGCTAAAGGGTTAAGTGGGCAAACTCGATGCGAAGATCGCGCTGGTCCAAGACATAGGACAGCAGGTGATCTTCTCGGAGTTCTTTCAACTCCTGAACGGTTACGTTCTTTAGAGAAACCCATCTCCAGAACAGGTCCTCTGCCTGGGTCTGGGTTGTGGTGTTCTCGGGCTGTACCCAAGGGTACCCCCAGATGGGGAAGGGCCCACCACGGTCTTCCGGTTTCTTGCGAAGACTTGTGAATTCCTTGAGAGGAATTCGGTGTGGTACTAGCAGCACACACCTAGCAGCCTCAATGTCGTTGAGAAAGAGTGGTTCGACTTGAACCAAGGCACGCTCATAGGTGCCACGCGAAGTTCGCCCATGGTTTAGACCACGACGGGCCTAAAGATGTTCCAGAAACATAGGAAACCTAGTCCCCGCATCCGGTGGGTAGTATCCGCGAGGATACACCGGCGTGGGAGGCGCATATATGCTACCTCAGAGGCGCCTTGCAGTTGAGCAGCTTGATAGCGCTCCTGCTGCTCGTCGAGATCATTGGAGATCTCTTGGGGCTGGGTAACTGCCCCCTCCCCTTCGGCCTTATCCGAAGAAGAGTCGAATAGACTATGGTAGTCTTCGAGAAACCAGACCCACGAGAAGGAGAGCCAGGGGTTTCTTAGCAGCAGCAGCGCCCTCATCAGCCCGTTTCGAAGCAGCTACTTTCGCAGCTTGGGCTCGAGCCTTACCTTCGTCCAAGGTAAGGTTCTTGGCAGGCGAGCTCGTCGAAGCTGCCTTTGCCTCGGGTGATTCAGCGTCATCAGCAGGAGCGTCCTGTGCAGGAGCGTCCTGTGAAAGAACATCCTGCGAAGGAGTTGGACCCTTGGTAGATCCAGGAGAGTCCCCATCAGACTCTGATCCCGTAATCGTCGGGATATCGAAGACCGGGGACTCTGCCCCAGGAAAGTGGTCCCGATAGGTGAATCGAGGGTTCGGCCTATCGTCGGGCGACAAGGAGCGCGAGCGACCGCGTCGCGGGCTCCCTCCTTGTTTGGCAGCAGCAGCGGTCGGCTTGCTGGCTGCCTCGGAAGCCGCCTTGCGGGCTTCCTTGCGCGGAGCGGCCTTGTCTTTCGACTTGGCCTTAGTAGTCTTTGACCTCGTGGTCTTAGATTTAGAAGGCGCTGAATCACCGCGGGTGCTTGCCTTCTTTGGCATCTTTACGGAGGTTGACGTGGAAACCTCGGGTGCTGGCGCTAGCGCTGAAAGGCTTAATGAATATCTCAAAGCCACAACGGTGGCTCGTCGATGGGTATCGACAAGGAAAGGAAAGAGAGCGGCGCTCTCTTCCTAACTCCTCATGGGTTGGGGGTGTTTCCAACCTAAGTGGGGGAGGATGTAACGGGGTTGCATGAAGGGGTACCCTAGAAAGGTACCGCCTTTAGAAGTAGATATATTTCTGTGGGTATTTGTTTTAATACTCTGTTGTGAGTGGTGTGGACCACACTACTGCCACGTAGGTCTAGGTGGATGAGGGCCAACCAATAGCTTTAAACCTACCTTTTATATGCATAATTAGCTTAAAGTATAGTTAATTAGTAATTTGTATTACAGGCCAAATGGACCTAATTAACTATAAATACATCAGTCTAAAATCTACTCTAAACTGACTATTAAGTCCCCTCAGACCAGGGACTAGTGAACTGCCGTTCACTTAGAGTTTGTATACTCTTAATAGCACGCTCCCTCAAGCAAGGTGCTCGTGGGGCCCCGTCACAAATGCATTCTTTGGTACAGACGCCAATTCCCCCGGGCTAACTACCCAGGCCACCTAATGCAACTCACTTTCGAAGTTCCTTCCTTTATTTAACGTCACTGCAATTCTCGTTCGTAAGCCTATACTTTTAATTAGATTCAGTCGCGATATTACGTGTGTGTTTCAAGCAACTTATGCTAGACTCGCGTATAAATTACGATACCCTTGGGAAAGAGCTCGTTGTGTTGGCTGTGACACAATCTCATATAAATACGGAAGGAAGCTCAAAACTTGCTTGTTGATTCGAAGAGAACTTACGTACATAGCTTCTATCATAGCATTGACCGAACTACAATCGCCTAGGGACTACGGCATTGTCCATCATATCGATCCCCTTCGCCCTCTCGTAGATTGGCTTGTACGCGGCTATAATGGCCTTTTCCTGAGCACCAGCAGCAGCCAAATTGTGCTTATCAACCTTGAACACCTTGACCAGAACACTCATCGGGTCATAGTCTTTAGCGAGCCATCGGTTAAACAGTGCGTTTTGGTATTTGTAGGCACCGACAGACGTCCGTGGAATATTCATCGCCCTTGAAACCATAAGGGCAAACTTGTCTTCACCGCCAAACCCATCCATTAATGCTCTGAGCAAATTGGTTTTGCGCTCGGGATTCTTCGCGTTGAACAGCTTAATGTACTCATCCATCGTCTCGAGTTTCCTGCTTATCATAGATAATATGCCGTCTTCTTCTATCTTCAGTAAAGAGAAAACATCGCCCACGGACTTCTGGTTGTTATACCAACCCTCCAACTGCTGAGTCTGCAACTTCGTCGCGATATCCCTCGAACTTTCGGACCGCTTTGCTAGAACAATTGCCTTTGCCAAAGCAACTTCATCGTAACGTGCGGTCAGCGTCCCGACTAAAGACACTTGCTTTTCCGGGTGTCTTTTGTTAACCATAAACACATAGTCATTTAGGATTTTCAATTTTGGGCTAGCAAGAGCTTTGTCCACTCCTTCATGAAGCTTTAGCTTGACAAGAGCATCATACGCGGACTTATCCCTTGCCAACCAAACGTTCAACCTCGCGGAGGTAAGGACCTTCGATGTACCTGCCTTTAAAGGTGCTGTGAGCTTTGTCAGGTCAGTAATACCCCTCTCTTCACCATTGCCTTCCGCATTCGTGTGAGCCCTCAGCAATCTCTTCGTAGGATCACTGCTTTCCTCAGAAGTTAGCAATCGGGTGTCCGGTACAATCATCTTCGAGTCGTAGATCATTGACGCAGTAGCACCTACCAACAGAATAGCGGCAACCACTAGAACGATTTTGTGAAGTTGCATTGCTGGATGGATCAAAATTGAAAGTGAACTACTGAAGACAATTCACAGGCGGGCTCCGCATCGAAATATATTACGGTAGACATTATGTACCAGAGATTATGGGCACTAAGCCGTACCATAATACATATGTACCATACCATATCAGACGTTGTTTATTGACGCAGATTACTGTATGCACGTTCCCAAGCTTTTGGGAGTGCCAGCTGGTATACAAGTCGCAGTGACTTCATACAGACAACAACGGTATAAATAGTCCAAAGTGGAGTGGCGGCATCATCACAAACTGATTCTGATGCTCTGGTGAATACACACAGCAATAGTGTTCCGCGCCACATGGATACTACGCAGTGATATTCTCTTTCAACAAACTCAAGCCGAGTGCCCAAGCGTTCAAATGGTGGTGAGCTCATTTCGCAGACACTGTCGGTTCATCTTCCGACATGCAACTGAGCTTGGTGTCGACGGAGAAGGAATCCTTCATCGACTGGGCATTGATGCACCCACACCTCTGACATTTCCCCCTCCCGAATGTCGAATATCAATTCCTCGTCTTTAGTCGTACAGAGATTCAAAATTAGACATCTTAATATCTTAGCTAGCGAAACGAGGAATCCATTAACTGTTAATCAACTTATTATCCTCCTTCATACGGTATAAATAGTCACTGACAAGTGGATGAGTTATTTGTGTCCCGGAGTTCCTGATCATTTGTAGTGATCACAAAGTATCACTGTCTGAGATGGTTGTGGTACAACGAGATATGCCGTTCACCAAGTAACGACTGGTATGACATTTGCGCTCTCGTGTGAGCAAATTTAAATAAGCAGGGCTTCTTCCTAGTACTACCTGCCTAACAGGGATGTGCCTTGCGGCAAAGCTTTGCCGTACCATATTTTGATGGTTGATTAATGATGCACACACAGTGCAGCAGAGCATGCTATTAATATTAGTCTGACGCCAAGCCTTCTGCAATATCTACCCAAAGACCTCACCACGTGCCAATGCGTTACAGCTTGACCTTTACACATTTTATTTTGCAGTTACACTTTGAATTTTTCATCTTTGTTCATCATCATTACGAGTCGTAATATGACAGGACTCGCTTTCATTATCCCTAAAATAACTCGCGAGCACTAAGCAGTGAGTTGTGTACTTGCAGTGTTGACTCGCAGAGTTTACTTTCATCTTTGGAGGTTTCGGGACACTTGTGAGCTACTTGATCTTTGTCACGGACTTGTGTGCTGCTGTACTGGCAGTTGCAACGCAGGATAAGTGGATGGTTACTGTTACTTTAGTTGCGGTAGTTGTGTTCCCATTGTCACTCAGTCGTCGGATAGGCAAGTTGTGGCTAGCTTCAGTGCTTGTTATTCTGCCGATCGGTTATGTTGTGGCATTTGTGGTGGTGGCGTTCTTGGTTGTGTACAATGAAAGTGGAGCGTCGATTGCTCCAGGAGTGCAAGCTATTCGACTGGAGCCAGGAAGTGTATACACCGTGACGTTGTTGATCTCTGCATTTGCGTGTCACAACACAGCACTGCCGGTGTATGAAGAACTGAAGGATCGGACATTGCCTAGGATGAACCGTGCTGTTATTGGCGCTATTAGTGTTGCGTTCGTGCTGTACGAAGTGATTTCACTCTGTGGATATCTGCAGTTCGGATCGGAGACTAAGGACAACATCTTACTCAACTTCTCACCCGAGTATGTGGCGCAACACAAGTCAGTGGCAGTGCCTTTGCTAGTTGGGCAATTATGCATGCCCCTGGCATTAGTACTTACTACTCCTATTGCCATGTGGCCGTTCCGCTCCTGTGTCTTAAGCGTATATCTTCGTGTGAAGAATGGCGTGCAGACCCCCAGTCATGAAGCGTCGTACAAGGAGTACGTGGGTGTGACGATACTGAGCCTCATTCTCATCGTGACCTGCAGTATCTTCGTGCCGTCCGTCAAGATTCCGTTGAGCATCGTTGGATCGGTATCAGGATCACTGCTGATTTTCATTATGCCGGCGCTATTTTTCCTGTTGCAGTCAACTGGCCCCATGTTTACTCGTGAACACACGGGTCCGCTGCTCATGGTCGGTGCCGGCATCGTTGCGGTGTCATTGACTTTGTTCAAGACCGCGAATATTATTAAGCAGATATCAATTATCTAGAAAGCAAGTAAAGCTAGTGACGGGGCCCCACGAGCACCTTGCTTGAGGGAGCGTGCTATTAAGAGTATACAAACTCTAAGTGAACGGCAGTTCACTAGTCCCTGGTCTGAGGGGACTTAATAGTCAGTTTAGAGTAGATTTTAGACTGATGTATTTATAGTTAATTAGGTCCATTTGGCCTGTAATACAAATTACTAATTAACTATACTTTAAGCTAATTATGCATATAAAAGGTAGGTTTAAAGCTATTGGTTGGCCCTCATCCACCTAGACCTACGTGGCAGTAGTGTGGTCCACACCACTCACAACAGAGTATTAAAACAAATACCCACAGAAATATATCTACTTCTAAAGGCGGTACCTTTCTAGGGTACCCCTTCATGTAACCCCGTTACATCCTCCCCCACTTAGGTTGGAAACACCCCCAACCCATGAGGAGTTAGGAAGAGAGCGCCGCTCTCTTTCCTTTCCTTGTCGATACCCATCGACGAGCCACCGTTGTGGCTCTGAGGCTTTCATTAAGCCTTTCAGCGCTAGCGCCAGCACCCGAGTTTCCACGTCAACCTCCGTAAAGATGCCAAAGAAGGCAAGCACCCGCGGCGATTCAGCGCCTTCTAAATCTAAGACCACGAGGTCAAAGACTGCTAAGGCCAAGTCGAAAGACAAGGCCGCTCCGCGCAAGGAAGCCCGCAAGGCGGCTTCCGAGGCAGCCAGCAAGCCGACCGCTGCTGCTGCCAAACAAGGAGGGAGCCCGCGACGCGGTCGCTCGCGCTCCTTGTCGCCCGACGATAGGCCGAACCCTCGGTTCACCTATCGGGACCACTTTCCTGGGGCAGAGTCCCCGGTCTTCGATATCCCGACGATTACGGGATCAGAGTCTGATGGGGACTCTCCTGGATCTACCAAGGGTCCAACTCCTTCGCAGGATGTTCTTTCACAGGACGCTCCTGCACAGGACGCTCCTGCTGATGACGCTGAATCACCCGAGGCAAAGGCAGCTTCGACGAGCTCGCCTGCCAAGAACCTTACCTTGGACGAAGGTAAGGCTCGAGCCCAAGCTGCGAAAGTAGCTTCTTCGAAACGGGCTGATGAGGGCGCTGCTGCTGCTAAGAAACCCCTGGCTCTCCTTCTCGTGGGTCTGGTTTCTCGAAGACTACCATAGTCTATTCGACTCTTCTTCGGATGAGGCCGAAGAGGAGGGGGCAGTTACCCAGCCCCAAGAGATCTCCAATGATCTCGACGAGCAGCAGGAGCGCTATCAAGCTGCTCAACTGCAAGGCGCCTCTGAGGTAGCATATATGCGCCTCCCACGCCGGTGTATCCTCGCGGATACTACCCACCGGATGCGGGGACTAGGTTTCCTATGTTCCTGGAGCATTTTTAGGTCCGTCGTGGTCTAAACCATCGGCGCACTTCACGTAGCGCCTATGAGCGTACTTTGGTTCAAGTCGAACCACTCTTTGTCAATGACATTGAGGCCGCTAGGTGTGTGCTTCTTGCACCACACCGAATTCCTCTCAAGGAATTTACAAGTCTTCGTAAGAAACCGGAAGACCGTGGTGGGCCCTTCGCCATCTGGGGGTACCCTTGGGTACAGCCCGAGAACACCACAACCCAGACCCAGGCAGAGGACCTGTTCTGGAGATGGGTTTCTCTAAAGAACGTTACCGTTCAGGAGTTGAAAGAACTCCGAGAAGACCACCTGCTGTCCTATGTCTTGGACCAGCGCGATCTTCGCATCGAGTTTGCCCACTTCGTCGCTAAGCGGCAACTCCACTCCGTTATGGAGGGACTTCGACAGCAGTCTAAGTCCAGCGCTCAAGATGAGCGCGGGTACGGTTCCGTCAACCCAGGGACCGTACACCGTAAGGCGGCTAAGAAGCCGCGGACTACTTACGCCTCGGCTGTTGATCCCAAATCTCAACGGCCTTCGGGCAGTCAACCCGGCGCCGGTTTTCCGGCTCCCACGAGTCTGTGACGAGGTGTAACCCCACCACTTCACTAGCAGCTGGCGCTTCCCAGAGCGCCGCCGCTCTTGGACGACCCGCTCCACATGGTTGTGGTGAAGTGGATAATAAGTTTTCCGACTTCGATCTTGGCCCGTCAATCAAGATCGATTGCAATCCCCTCTATGGCGATCCCCTATATAGTGACACTCACTGTAATGACCCAGTGAATGTGTGTGCCGTCATCCCCGCCCAAACCGATTGTACCCACGCGGTCTCGATCTCAGCAGGTAATATCGATACTAACTTTATTATGGATATTAGGAAGCCAGTGCAGTATGGATAGCCACAGATGGGAAGCATAGGACAATAACCATTAATTAAGAGTTATTGTTACCTTCTACTATGCAAGTCTTCCTTCATCTACTCTATTCCGGGCAGGGATATACAAGATCGGCATTCCCGACGTTACGCGAGATCAAGATCGACACTAAGTAGAAACCCTACGTCCCGATTGCTTGGTTGGACGTTCGTCAACCCTCAAATCTCAAGACCCCGCTATAGGAAGCGGCAAGCACGTATTGGAAGCATTGAATAAAGGGCACACACCGACCACAAGACACCCCCCAGGCCAAGCCCAACACTGGCCAGATCGAAATTGATCTAGGACACCCAAGATCGAAGCTCAATAACTACTCGGCGCAGCAAGTAGAAGTAAGCCACCTCTCCCGCTGTCCTGTCAGACAGCAAGATCAGCAACAAGCGCGTCTCCTGAGATCACCTGTGGTGTAGCGGGATCAGCAAAATCTGCGAGGTTGCTGGGTCCGACTTCCCACCAATGCCCGGACACTGACTAACGAAGGGAGTCCTCCGATGATCCGTGATCTGCTGAACTTGCTCACCTTGTGTACCCGTCGGTTGGGCTGGATCTTCCTCTCTTGGTGACTTTTAAGTTATTCGATTTGCGTTAATTGAAAGTCTTGGCGTGACGTTGGGGTCGTAGAGTAGCGTGGGAGTCTTCACACCACTCGCCAGTAGTAGATCCGGCGGCCTAGATATAGATCTGGCAGTGTAGTAATTCCTTTGTAGTATATTTCCCTTTTCTTGAGGTCCTTTAGTTGCTAGACGCTTCCTATAGCGCGATCTTGATCGTTGAGAAACCGAAGATCTACCGGCTAGGCAATTAATTCCGGGATCCTGGATCTGCACTTAGGGATACTAGGAGGTTGGATCTAGCCAATATATTATCTAGATATTATCAACCACCCTAGATCTACACACCTAACTCGCTATTAATACCGTAGAGCCAATGTAGTTCCCGTTTCCAGGCGTGTAGCGGAGCACTTGTGTCGTACAATGCAAATTCGGTTTTGATTTAATGTTAAGACCTATCCCATCCTGTATCCTATCCTTAACGACACATCGACTGATTACGTTATCCTGATTCTTGTCCTTTCTTGTCCTCACCATCATAGCAGTCGACATCTTTGCATATCACCCTGGATCTGAACCATAAACATTAGATCACTAGTCGGAATGTTGTGATCTGGACGTCTCCTTTCTCCAATATCGTAATCATCCCTCGTAATATCCAGATCACACGTCTCCCAATTCAGATCATGCCTTAATAAGCCAGATCATGCTGATCCAATTCCAGATCGGCTAGATCGGGTAGATCTTCCTTGATCTAGGATTTCCATGGTTGATCCAGTGATAATACTTCGTAATAAGCATAATCGTAATATATCCAAGCTTACCCCATCCTGTTAACCCTCCAATCATCGTCCAGTTTTGCCATAATATCTCTAGACGCCGGATCACTCGGATCCGCCTATGGATCTAGGTCCATAAGCCTTGATCCAGATTCCCTAAATGGAACCTGATATGCGAACCGTTCTGGACCTCGCAGATATAAACTTTGATCTAGATCCATGCATCTAGATCTGGATCACTAGTTTCCCTAGCATATATAGGCATATCGCCGCACCCAACTTACAATCACGCAAGTCCCACATCATCCATACCCACGTATAATCATCACAACCCTTCCGATCTGGGTATATGTGTAGGTCGTATGCCAATCCATCCATCATGTCCCACCCAGGGTGTCACTTATCTGCTTCAATCTAATATGTCAACTCGATCTGTGACCAGATCCATCCACACCAGCTCGTCATCCAGTCCAATCACATCACGTCAGGTCCGATCACGTCCAAATCGGATATTCCACTACCAAATCTATCAAATCCACTTCACCACGCACCCGAGGAGCGATCTAGTCCCACCGACGGGTCAACAAGGTGAGATCGAAATCTTCAGGGAAGATCGGAGTACCCCCTCCGTTAGTCGGCAGGTCTGGCAACGTGTGCAAGAGGACTCCTGCGATCTTCCGATTTCGCAGAACCACTTCGCCACATGGTAGTGGAGCTCGCCGTTCCGATCAAGGAGGGCAGGAGGAGCTCTCGCACGCGTTTGAGTACGAGGCTCCTTCACGGCTTATCCTTTCGGGACCCTCATCTTCGGGTCGGGACTCTGTGGGGTCCCTGTTAAGCGACGAAGTCCGTCAGCTTCGGGATCGTGTTTACGCGATCGAGATAGCCCTTGGGCTTGGTCCTGGTGGTCAGGCTGCTGCTCAGGCTGGCAAGCCAGGGGCCCTTGAGGTCCTTCGTCAGGGTTTGGATGCTCTTGGTTGTGAGACCCGAGAGCTCCATGGGCGTGTTGACCGCCGAGTTCCGGCTTCTGCCCTGAAGGAATTTGTCGAGGCTTAGACGCTCTAAGCCGTGGAGTGCATGGTCGGATGCCCTCTTATGAGCCGCAGGGGTACTCGTACCCCTCGGCTTATGGGTATAGTTCTTACTCGAGTTCTTCCCACTCTGTACCGTCATACCCTTCGTATTACTCGCGTGAGTACCAGTCTGGGTATCATTCACACCGGCAGCTCCGGTTGTCCAGAGGACTCAGCCTCGTTTCGAGGAGGTGAGTTCTCACCTTGGCCTTCCTCCGTCGGAGAAGGAGGACCCAGCGGATCGTGATACCGCTTAAGACGCCCCTCGTAGAACGTGGGGTGCGTCGCCATTAAGTTTGGAAGGTCAATGGTGTACGCCGCGCCATGTCTGGCCAGGACCGCAAAGGGTCCGATGAAGCGGTGCTTCAACTTGTTGCTCTCGACGGAGCTAACCACCTTTAGCGGTAGGGTTTTAGTGTCTAATAGGACTATTTCACCCCTTTTAAACACACTTAAGTTTAAGTTTCTCTTTTCATATTTGAGTACTCCATTTGTCTATCTTGGGCCGACGCCATAGCGTCTCTAACCCGGCTGATTAGCGTCAGCCTGTTGTCTATAAAGGACGACAATTGTCTTTGTAAAGTCTCGGGGTCAATCTCTGAGACCTGGGAGGAAAAGGCTTTCCGAGCCTCTCCCCCACTTACGATGGAAGCCACGGTGCCTCCCCGCAAGGTTAGCGGCACCTGGGGGTGTCGTAACCCATTCAAGTATAACGGGGTACACCCCGTTGATGCGTGTACCGCATTGTTGAGTGCAAACTCAACCATAGGAAGCTGATCCGACCAGGATCGAGGTGCTTCCGCACAGATACTGCGCAGAGTATCTTCGAACACGAGATTGACGTGCTCCGTCTGACCATCAGCCCGTGGATGGTCCGCAGTTGACATAGTCAACTTAGTTCCCAAAAGCTAGAACAGGGCGTCCCAAACGACCTTGGTGTTTCCCTTGTCATCGGCTGGCAGGCCGAAGACGAAGTCGAGACTCATCGACTTCCAGCAATCTGCTGGCACAGGAAGGATCTGCAGTGAAGCCGAGGCGTGGCCCGAAGGCTTCACCCTCTGACATATTTCACATGTCTTGACATAGTGTGCCACCCACTTATACATGCGGGGCCACCAAAATGTCTGAGATACCGTTTGGTAGTCTTCTTTCTGCCAAGATGGCCTCTCATCGGCGCATCATGCGCCTCTAGAAGTATGTCATACTTCCGATCCTCGTCGTTTCGAACGACAACCCGAGGAGGATCTAAGAGAAAGCGAAGTCGCTGTGGTCACTAAGTATGCAGCAATGGACGACAGTTTGGAAGTGGGTGAAGTGGTGGTTGGGAGTGACATGTACTGACCAAGGAGAATTCCAGATTAGTAGTCTGCGGACTTCAAAGAATTGCTCGTGCATGAGTGCACTCTCCTCATCGATGAGATGAACAATAGTCAGACTAGGCCAACGGGGGTTTTACTGCTCGAGAAGCTTTCCCCTACACAACAACACTCGATAAACTCAATTCATTCTAAAATTCGACCTGACCTACTCATGCAAGTGTTCTTTATCTATTCTACGCAACAACTATTACTTCCTAGTTTTACTGGTTTCTTCGATTTGACTCAGACCAAGTAACATTGTGCTAAAAGAGACTGTAGTTTCTCTTAGGTTATGAGCCCAAACGGCTTTTGTTGAGATTCAAGTCGAGTATATACATCAGAATGGAGTTTGGTGCTCTTCAATGACATATACCTTGTGTCCACCGTGGTGTCGCCCCGCAACCAGGTGTGGGAAAGGTTTCTGGTTGTGGAAAAACGCCAAACTATGACGACGATGGTGGCTTTGACCTTTATCGAGCAAGGTTAGAATCCTACTTACGTCAGCGGGATTGTTGGAGAGTAGTTATTGGAGAGGAGAGACCTGACCTTCAAAACGTTGAGCTGAACAATCGTTTCGAGGAACGAAATCTGTTTGCCCGAGATGCATTGCTTTTTGGTCTACAATCGAAAGACGCTAAGTAAACCTGCAAACTGTCACGAGCAAGTGAGATGTGGGCGACATTCGTACGAGATAAGACTAAACGTTATTATGTAAACAGTATTCGTGTTAGAGCTAAACTGTATGGTGCTAGGTATGCAAAAGGGATGAATATGGATAAATATCTGGAGGACTTAGAAGATTTACGCAGACAGTTGAAGAACATGAATGCACCAATTGGTGATTCTGAAATGGCAAGTATCATTATGACTGGAGTTGAAGCAACTCATAGAACCGTTGTTAGGATGTTTAATCGCGATGAAAACTCTCCGGACCATAACAGAGTGCTGAATACCTTAAGAGGTGAAACGGAAATGGATAAAGCAGAGGAAGAACGTCAAATGAGCACTAGCGGTAACGATGGAGAAAATCAGTTGATTGGATCAATGAAAACCCGTAAAGGCAATCAAGGTCGAAAAGGAAAACTGCCAAAGAAGATTGGTAAAGGTAAGAAACCTTACAAGGAAACGCGAAATTGTCATTTTCGCGGCAAAAAGGGTCACCTACAGGCTGTTTGTAAATTTCGATTGGCCGATTTGACGGAAAAACAGCAACAACAGAAACAAGCAAATGACAGTGATGTGGAAACAATATCGAAGTCAAAGCTAGAGAGAAAGAAGTCGTGCAGCATGGCACTAGTGAATCGGTAGTCTTCTAATCGTAATGAAGGCATTGGAATGATGAGCACCGTAGATACTGATGAGGACAATGGTTTGGCTTCTTCATCAAATACATTTCCTCAAGAGTGGATGCTTGATACTGGTACAGGAGCACACGTCTGTACGACAGCACCAGCGTTCGACTACCTGGGAAAAGACAATGATATGTCGTTTTTAGATTGGAAAGGTGGTTGTGCAAACTCTGGTGGAGTAGGAATTGTCCGAGTAAGGGTATTAAACAGTTTAAGTACTATTGGTGAGATGATAATGTTGGAGTTAAGGGAGACACGATACTCGCCCAATGGACCTACACATTTGATTTCTCAAGAACGGTTGGAACAAGATGGCTGGGTGCCAACGATTCCTTACACGGACTGTCAAGAAGATAGAGTGATGTACTTTACGCACTCTGATCGTCCTAGAGAGCGATTGGTCTTTAGAAAGAGACGAGGACGGTATTGGTTGGATGTTTATCCTGCTCACACCATTCGGCTATGGATGCCGTTACTTCAAAAATGAATAATAGCAAGTTATTGTTGTGGCACATGCGGTTCGCTCACCAGAATGTTGAAGCCATGTGGAAAGAGAAATGGTGAAAGGAATGGCCTCATTGACAGTAGCTGATTTTGAGAAGCCTTTTCACTGCCTTGCATGCCAACGAACAAAGCAACGGCGTAAGGCATACAAACGGCAGCAAGGAAAAAGAAAAAACACGTTTTGCCCGTTTAATGTCTGATATCAGTCCTGTAGGAGTATGGACACCAGGAGGAAATTTTTACTTCCAGCTTATTCAAGATGAAATAACGCGATTTAAATGGTGTTACTTGTTGAAGACGAAAGGTGAAGCTGATGAGAACGTAATGGAGTTGATTCTACAACTGGAGAAAAATCATGTGATTAAAATGTTTTCGTCCGACCAAGGAAGGAAGTTTATCAATAAAACTCTCGAGGCCTTTCTTCTTGAACATGGAATTGAACTTTTGACAACCAATGCTTACACCCCAGAGGAAAATTGCCTAGTTGAAAAATTGAATGGAACCCTTATGAATAACTTGCGCGCCGGGATATTTCTAGGCTACGCAAAACGGTCACTTTGGTATCGAATTCTCGATTTGCTTACAGGAAAACTCATTGAGCGACGTGACGCCATATTTCACGAAGACATAGTAGCTAATCCTACGTATGTCAAGAACTTGATTGACAAGATTTACTTCGGTAAGATGGTAGAACTGCCAGCTACGGTTAATTTCGTTCAGCTACCTATAAATCGTATACTTTCTGATGACGTCGACATGGATGATACCAATCCCATGGATACAGATTATTCTATGGAGGGTGACGAGGTATTATACGATACTGTGGGTGAACTAGACTCTGATAAGGATCAGTACATTATGAGCGACCAGAGTAGCAGTACGAGCGACAGGGATGATATAAATGGCGTGGATGATGATGATGATGTTCATGATACCGTTACGTTGGACGACGATAGTGCGCAAGGTAATTCTGGAGGAACTGCTACTACGCAAAACAACCTCCGTGACATATCCGATAGAACGACTAGTGATTATGCTAGATTTAGTAGGAGAATAATACGGTTGGCAAGAACTCCAGCTTCTTCGCCTTGCCGTTTGGCACCACTGCGTCGATCAACTCGCGCTCGTAGACCACCCAAACGCTACAGTCCGGGCCGATGGGTTATGGCTACATCCTTAGTACAGTTTATGATGATAGCTGTCGTGAGTGACTTGCTGAATCCTACTACTGTGCAAGGAGCATTTCGGTCTAAATATGCTCTGGATTGGAGACGTGCCATGGATGCCGAGTATGAATCACTGATGCGAAACAAAACGTGGGTCGTTGTTCCCAGGCCAAAGTCTACACGTTCAAAACCTGTCAATGTACTGCGCTGCCGCTGGGTTTTAGCTCTCAAACGAAATGAGAAAGGAATGATTGAGCGACACAAGGCCAGGCTTGCGGTAAAGGGTTTTAGACAAAAATACGGAATCGATTACGTCGAAACTTATTCGCCTGTGGTTCGTATCGAATCTGTGAGGTTAATTTTGATCTTGGCTCTACTTCTTGGGTTGGATGCAAGACAGATAGACTTTATCACAGCCTTTCTTAATGGAGTGTTGACTGGTGTAGAGATTTATATGGAGCAATCTGGGGGTTACGAGGATGGCACTGATCAAATGTGTTTGCTCTTGAAGGATCTTTATGGTCTTAAACAAGCATCGATAATTTGGAATCAGACACTCCATAAGCATTTCCTAGAATTTGGGTTTGGGAAGTGTACGTTTGATGAAGGAATCTACTATATGAAAGGTGACAAGAATATGATCTATGTTACCGTTTACGCCGATGCCTTAGTGATAGTGGGAGAGACCGATGACATCAACAACTTAGTAAAAGAACTTGGCGCAACGCACCCATTGAAGGATCTCGGTCGTGTTAGATTTTTGCTTGGTATGGAAATCAACTTTGAACCTGGAAAAATGTTATGCGTTTCACAGACTGCGTACGTAGACCGATTACTAGAGAAGTTTGGATTAATGGGTGCAAAGCCAGTGAGATCGCCACAGATGCAAAATGAACCAACTTGGCAAGTAGAAAAGCACTATGCTCTGAAAAATGAACCGAAGCTACCATTTCGAGAAATGATTGGGTCCTTGCTATACTTGGTACATTGCACTTGTTCCGATTTGGCGAATGTTGTAAGGACACTTGGGAGATATGGCAGTGCATATACGAAGGCAAACTTTCGACTTGCACAGCGAGCAATGCGATACCTGAAAGGTACGAGAACGATGGGTCTGGTGTATCGATTCCCAGATATTAGAAGCAGCGGAGTGGTGATAGATGCATTTGTCGATGCAGATCATGCGGGTTGTCCCGAGGCAAGCAAATTAGTAAGTGGTTGGGTGTTGCGATTGAATGGAAATGCATGGCATTGGCAAAGCAAAAAGCAAGGAAGTGTAGCAGATGACACATCTGCAGCAGAATTGATTTCAGCCCATAAGTATACCAAAGAAATCAAATGGGTACATAAACTATTGCGCGATATCAAAATGCCGCAGCAAACAGATGCTACCCTGTTCTGTGATAATCAAAGTACTATTCATGCGGTGAAAACAATGGGAATTCGCAGAATCAGAAGCACTTGGCTAAAAAGACGAGGTCTATTGCCGAATGGGTAGAGCGTGGTAACCTTAAACTGGAATATTTGCCAAGCTCAGAAAATATTGCTGACATCTTCACTAAGGCACTAGGGCCAGCTGTACTTGAGGGTCTGCGAGATGAGCTCAATCTTGAGAATGTTGACGAAGCATGGGATAGCATCGATGTTTCTTGTGGAGGAGATGAGAAGATACGAGAGTGAATTGCCTCCAGCATATGAACAGTAAGCTGTTTTGTTCTATTTGGTTGGATTGATCTTTGCGGAGGTTTGTCAGCATACGTCTACGTGTCTACTGAGTCGGGTTGTGCATACGAAGCAAAGTGGGAGAAAGATAGAGCGAAGTTGCTGTGGTCACTAAGTATGCAGCAATGGACGACAGTTTGGAAGTGGGTGAAGTGGTGGTTGGGAGTGACATGTACTGACCAAGGAGAATTCCAGATTAGTAGTCTGCGGACTTCAAAGAATTGCTCGTGCATGAGTGTACTCTCTTCATCGATGAGATGAACAATAGTTAGACTAGGTCAGCGTGGGTTCTACTGCTCGAGAAGCTTTCCCCTACACAACAACACTCGATAAACTCAATTCATTCTAAAATTCGACCTGACCTACTCATGCAAGTGTTCTTTATCTATTCTACGCAACAACTATTACTTCCTAGTTTTACTGGTTTCTTCGATTTGACTCAGACCAAGTAACATCGTGCTAAAAGAGACTGTAGTTTCTCTTAGGATCTCCAGGGCCTACTCTGTAGTGGAGTAACCCATCGACCAGCTCATAGCGATGGAGCTGCGCCCGGTGTCGAGGCGAAAGCCTGTCGACTTTGGCGTCCTTGTCATTGGACAAGAACTGCACCAGTGGTGTGTAGTTCTCGTCCCCTTGATACGCTAAGCGTATTCGATCGTACAGATCTGTCGTGACCTGACTGACATGAGCTAGCGCATAGTCAGGTCGACGTGACAATGCATCGGCAAGCACGTTGAGCTTGCCCGGCTTGTATTCAACGCGGAAGTTGTATTCCGCGAAGGAAATGACAGCGACCTCGCCATCCGCTGCGATAGGTGTGGCGAGTTTGTGACAGTCCGCAAGGACGCGTGATCAGTATAGATCACAAAGGGCCTTGAGCCCAAGAGGTGGACTCTAAAGTTGACAAGAGCGTACTTCATTGCAAATAGCGCCTTGTCATGAACGGGGTAGCTCCGTTCGGCAGCCTTCAGCTGTCTAGGCTGCAACGAGATGACACGTTCGCGTCCGTCATCGTCCTTCTGCAACAGCGCACAGCCTATTGCATAGTCAGAAACGTCACAGACGACGCTAAATGACTTGTTCTCGTCCGGCACAGCCAGGACTGGCGCATGCGGCAACCTTGCCTTGATGCTGTCGAAAGCATCTTGGTGCTGTCGCTCCCAGACCCAGTCGGCATCCTTCTTCAAGAGATCCGACAAGGGTCGAGCTAGTTCAGCGTACCCTGCGCTGTACTTGTGAAGATAGTTGGCTAAGCCCAACCACTTCCGGAGGTCCTTCTGCGACCTCGGGGTCGGCCAAGCCGCTATGGCCTTGAACTTCCCTGGATCGGCGCGTACGCCGACCCTGCTGACAAAGCAGCCGAGGACTTTTATCTCCTCAGCTGCAAAGACGCACTTATCGATGGTGACATAGAGCTTGTTAGCTCTCATGACCTCAAGCACTCGACGGAGGTGCTTCAGATGCAACTCCATAGCCGTCTGGCCGTCTTCGGCACGGCTATGGATAAATATTTCGTCAAAGTACGTCTGAGCGAACGTACGCAATGGTCTGAACAATTGAGTGACCAAGCGATTGAGCGTCACTGGGACATTCGAAAGCCTTGTGGCATCACTAGCCACTCCCAAAGCATCCCACTCGGGGTGATCACCGCGGTGAGAGGAATATCACTTTCCGCATCAGGATCTGGTAGTATCCGTCAATCAGATCCAGGGCACTGTACAGCGTACAACCGACATGTTGTTCAACAACACATCCTTGCGAGAGATCGTCGTCTGTGCCGGTACCGTCGCATTGTTCAGCTTGTTGTAAGCGTGAACCAGACGCCACTTCCCGTTCGGTTTACGAACGCAGAAGGTTGGCGTCGAGTGCGGGGACTTCGACTCCCGCACCATGCCCGACTTCGCCTTTTCGGCGAAGAAGGCATCTATGACCTCGCACTGTTCGCGAGGTAGAGGCCACTGTCTCGTGACACAATACTTTGTGCCAGGCACGAGATCAATCTCGTGCCGAACTCTCCGATCCGGCGGGAGTTGGGATGGTGGGTGCTTCGACACCACATCCGAGTACTCTTTCACAAGAGGATATACTGGATCCTCCGGGTTCTTGAGAATCTCAGAACCCAAGCGCGTTGCGCACTGCTTCGTGAACCCCTCCAGGACATCCTCGTCCATTACGGAGGAAGAGGTCAAATCTTCAGGAGAGGTCTCCGGCTTCAGGAGCACCATCTCCGCAATCTCTCCGGCCTTCAACTCGGCCAGGAAGTCCTTCTTGGACAATTCCTCGAGGTTTAGAAGTGCTGACACCTGCCTTCACTTGACGACCGGACACGCCGTCGAAGACATGTTATTGCCCTTCGACCGGCCGTGCCGGTGGAGTCTCAGACCCCGAGTGTGATGCTTTGTTATCCGCACGGGAGGTGCTCAACGACACCTCCACCCTCGTACTGGTCTTCTTGACCCCGCGTGGAACTCTGTTTCCCACGCTAGAGACGCAAGCTGCGCTCTCATTCTTCTCGGTCGTCTCGACCACGCGTGGAACTATGTTACCCACGCCGGAGGCGCCAGCAGCCTCAGCTGCTTGCGGACCTATGTTACCCGCCTGTGGACCTATGTTACCCACTTGTGGACCTATGTTACCCGCCTGGTCAGTGCCGTCCGGCACTGTCACAGTCGAAGCCCATACGGCGCGACGACTCTCAGCGTTGGGACTTGCCGTCGTGGCAATCCCACACGCTTGGCAATGAGCCTTGGTCTCACGACCGGTTGCGAGGCTCATCGCAACATCTTCACTGGAGTCAGTGACTCCCAGTACTTCTTCGGGCGCGTAAGCGCCTTGGCGACCATCTCTGGCGCCCCAGTCCCGGACAGAGGTGGGATCATTACTCACCAAAGCTCTGTCGGAGACTGCAGACCGGCTAGCCCCAATGGCTTTGCCGCGCCAATCGATCCAGGGCTCGTGCTTTTCGAGCCACGGCATGGATCAAGTCGTACTTATCCATGTCTAGGACAAGGAACGACTCCGTGCTGTCAAAGTCCTCAAACTTTACAGCCAGGTCCATACGGACCCCAGGTACGTTAACCACCGTACCATCGGCCAGTCTCACCGAGACCTGGCCCCTGCCTTTGCTTTCTCCCAAAGCATCGGCATACTTGTCGCCATTCCGCGCGACCGTCTGGCGTCGAGCAAAGTTCGTCGACGCCCCAGAGTCAATCAGGACTCTGAAGGGATCTCCGTATCCCCGTACACTCGCGTGTATCACGAGCAGTCCGCCGCTGCTCTTTCTCGTCTCGAGAGCACCTAGGATCTCAGGGGCTAAGCTTCCATGGCGTGCACCGTCCGCACTCCTACCATGGGGACTTAGATCTTCCCCAGCAGGGCGCCCCGCCCTACTGGTGACCCCAGTTCCCCTCGATCTTGGGTCGCGGCTTCTGCCACGGGCCCCTCGAGCCCCTAGGTTTAAAAGGGAACTTCCTTTGCCCTCCCGCAGGGCAGGCACGTTGCATGTGCCCGAGCTTCCCACATCCGTAGCAACGGATGGAGCTCTGTACGGCCGTACCTAGTTCCATGGGTACCGGCCCGGTGCTGGCTCCGGGTGCCGGGGTTCCCCGCACTGCGCCTGACGACGCATTGTGGCCTTGCCACACCGACGTGGGAGTACGAGCCTGTCGGTGGCTGTACACCTCCTGGAGGGCGATCTGGATCGCTTCCTCCATAGTGTTCGCATGCACACGGAACAACTGTGTGCGGGATGGACCCGCCTTCAGGCCATCCATGAACACTGTCACCTTGATGTGTTCAGGTAGGGGGTTCCCTAGCAAAAATGCGGCAAGCACCCGTTTCTCTTGGATGTGTACATGCCGTTCACGCAACCCTTGCTTACAAGCAAAGAATCGTGAGCGCTGCTAACACTCATAGTCCACCGATATGAAGGAGGCTCGAAGGTGTTCGCACAGTGTCCCAGGTTGCTGTAAAGCAACCCGCCTCGCGTGTATGCCCAGGTCTTTCCACGACCTCCCGGGTTGGATAGCACGAAAGTGACACGGAGTCGCTCGGTCAAGATAAGAGCCACATTCATAGCGATCTCTACTTCTCTGACCGTGACGTGGAGTCCTCCGCTTGTAGGAATTAACCTTAAACCTTAACGACTTATTTTGTGCTGGCTTTAGTTCTGCCTTGGGAGTCTGCAGCCCCAGCACATGGGCAATGAGTCCTGTGATGCTGTCAAACACACAAATCCGTCAGATGTGGGTTAAACTAACGCAACCACAACAATCGCTTAGTTAGATCAGCGTTGGTTAGCCTGCGGTGGATTGTCCCAAATCGGTTCGGCCCTTTCGGGACTGCTGGTGTATTGCTTCCGCCGAGTACCAACAAACCAAGCCAGCAAAACATAATAATTCTTGTGCACTCCACCAAAAGATGGACGACAGCGCGTTAGCGCTTTTACGAGTCGCCGAGGCAAAGGCTACTCGGCTGAATGAGTAACTGTGTTCGGCCTGTACGGTATACGGACCCGCCGAGCTTGGTGGGGTTTGTTCCTCGCGCTTGCCGAGTCACGTCATTCGCCGGGCTAATCCAACCCAGTATCTTGGTGCTATCAATCAGAACTCAACAAGCTATGCCTCTCGTGTTATGACGGCAGCCTTAATCCGGCCCGTGCTGGGGTTCGACAGAAGAATGAGTGTCCACGTGTTCCGGACCTTCAACATTCTACTCTGTTTCGTTTAGGAACTTACGTCCCTTTCCTGATTCCTAATTGGTTCAAATATCTAGTGAAATAGAGGCGTTATAGATCTTGCCGACCCTTCAGCCCACTCTATGTAACTCTTCTCGGCTCGCTCAAGCGTCAGTCACTGGGCTCAGCTTGACGCCGCGTCTTCGCTCTTTATCCCTGCCCATACTATAGCCGAGCTCTCGTACTCAGCTATACCCTTTAAGAAGCCATCCGCCGAGTCCATGCAGTAGATCACCACTTCTCAGCTGCTCCCAGCCGAGTTCGTACCGTGTTGCACCACACCTAAGACGTTGTCTGCCCAGTCACTGATGTACCGTAGAACACGGCTCCTTAGTCTCTGCTTGAGACTAAATCTGGTGTTCCCTACCTCACCGTCCTTGCTCAAATGCGCTGGACACCTCGATGCGGTCGAACAGCTCGACCGGCGTAGCAGCGTCCAAGCTTCAGAGTGTATTTCTTCCAAAGACGCTCACCATCATCCCGACTCAAACTGAGCATTGATCAAATGGGTGAACCACCTCGATCCACCTTGGCTCACTTGTTGGGTCAACTGGTGATTCAGGTAATGCAGTCTTCCCGCGTTCGCATCGATTGACTCCAAGTTCTATTAACTGTGACGAGGTCACACGAGCATCCTTGCTTAGCAGGAGTGTGTTATCAACATTATACAGTCTCTTAGGGAATGGCAGTTCACAAGTACTTAATCTAAGGAGATTTCATAGCCAGTTTAGATTAAGGTTTAAACTTATTTATTTGAAAAGTTAATATGTAATATGGCTTGTAATACAGCTTACTAATTAAGAATAACTTTTCCAGCATAAAATCTGGTAGCATCCCATTGGGTATCTCGCAGCCCCTCAATCTACATGTAAATGATGTGACCCACACCACTGACCATAGAGTCTTCCTGATGTGAATACTGTTGAAGTATATCTACTTCTAGAGGTGGTACCCAGTCTGGGGTACCCTAATATAATATCGTTACAATTGTCATTTTAGTCGAATATGCCCACATTTTGGCTACAGATATCCTCAAAAGTTGGATTGCACAGGTGTGTTGTAACCCTTTTATTTGAAGGTATTCATTTGCATGTTTGATAATAGCATAGTCGTTGTTAATGTAACAAGATACACAGTGTCGTGCAATTTTACGTTGTCCTACAGGTCGCGCAAGTACTTTCATACAACCCGAATTTGCCTGTCATGGAGGTGATCATTTCAGGAACCAGTGCAGGCATCGGAAGTAAATGATTATTCGCACTATACCACTGCCTGCCCACGCCCACGACTGTGCTAACTCGCTGTTTAGATACGTTATTTCAGTAACTCCTATATCTGTTAGCAACCGGAAGTGTGCAGTTTGTAGAAGATTTCGCAAACAGGTGACTATTTGGACCACCGTTCAGTAATACCGTAGACTAGATGCTAAGTGTCACCCCCCTTGGCTGACCAATCATAGCGAAATATTTGCCGTATCAGATTAGTGGTCACTGGTCATTCGTCACAAATCCGTATTTGTATTACAACAAGAAACACAACAGTCGATCATTAGGGACGACAGGGAGGTCACAAACCGATCCAGCACAAGCTACACTCAGAAATATTTGTATTCAAAACTGTTGCGCTTTCATTATATGACACAAACACTATTTCTAGTGTTACTGACACATATTGCCAACAATTGACCCGAACTCTACATCGTACAAATTAGAGCGTGCGTCATTTGGCGCTGGTAGCATGAACAACCATCAAAAGCTTGAGTGTGTGTTCTACGGTGGCTGCATTCGAATGGAGTGGACAGCATTTAATAATTGCGACTAAATGAACTGTCTATACAATTGATTTTACCATAAGAGTCTGAATGCTGAACTTATCCCAATCTTTAAATTTGTCTGAACGTGAGGGATGATACCTAACACTTACGCACACTATAAAATTTACTAAAACCAATATAAACTGAATGCATCCACTCCTGTAAGACTGTGTCTGAGCGCGTAGGCCGTGTCAATTTGAAATGAACTCGACCATAAAACCCAATTATCCTTCACTACCCCCGTGAGGCTTTCATGTTTCCAATCTGCATCTGCCAGCGCATTTAATTGCGGAGCTTGTAAGAGAAGCAGCACGTCGATACATCCCAGTGTTTTTAAGCGTTTGGAGGTGAAGATGAGTACCCACATTGCAAGCAATCTCGCTTTCCGCTCCAAGCTTCACAAATCTCGAATTCAATGACGATGCTCCTACAAGAGGTTTCCATTCTTGTGCGCATGTACGATCGGACCTACGTATTAACTGTGTACTCGCTCATGAAATCGGAAAAGAAAGAACGTGAACAAGATCCTCGTCAACATTACACACATGTTGCGATTGCCAAGGTTACGAATAAGCACCCATGGATCTTCCGTGCCGGATGGTCGTGGTGTTGGAGGAGGGTACAAAGTTTAAGGTGTTCGACTGCTGCTACCTGAAGGGTGATCCTGCTCGAGCGTTGGTGGTCGAAATTCAACCAGGGTGGTGTTACCTTTTATGTGGAGGTTTGATATACTCTCCTTCAAGTCAACTTTCGCCTGCACTGCTACGTAACCATCGAATATATCAAGTTCCCGCAGTTGTATCACTCAATCGGGTTGTTAGAGCGGTTCGTTGGATACCATAAACTTTCCACAGATGCGGTTTGTACGTCTCCAACCACGTCTTGCGGAAGTATGTCCAGAACCCGACCCATTTCGCGTGAGAGTAAGCAGCTCGCATTTGAACTTACCAATCACGTAGTTAATTCCATGGGAGTCGATGCGGTTATGGGGTGTCGCGGCAAAATAGTCGAGGAAGCCGCGCAGCATCATCTCAACAACTTCACCTACTGAGCTCTCCAGCTTCGGTTACGTTAGGGTGCACTGTGCTGATGAGGTTTCGGCGTTTATGCAGGCTGTTGGTCATGGTTAGGGCAGTGATGTCCATGGGATAAGTATCCCGTTTGATATTCTATCTCCTCGAACTGTCGACGCATCCGAGTCCAACCGCGGACCAGGTTACTATGTTGGTCGCCCTGTCGAATTCGTGAGTTGTACTAGCGTGCGCGTCGTCCAGCGTTTTATGAAATGGTGACGCGTTGCGATTCTTTCTGCGAAGGTTCTATATTGACAGTCCTCTCTCGATCCGACATTGAGCTCGCGAAGTTGTACGATACTCCTCCACTTATCAAGGTCGACCCGATACGTATTCACAAACTACAAACAGAATGAGGATTGGAGACGTTTTGGGTGCATTCCGGTGTGGCCGTCAGTCCATCATGCGACTTCGGGTGGTTCAGACCACCTGCTTTCTATTCTCTCGCTGGGATGGTTATCAATGATATTTACGGTCCTCAGGTCCTATGGACGCCCCCTAAGATTCGAGCAAATTCACCGGGAATGTGTGGTGACCACATCTGTGTCAAAATACACACCGGTGCGATGCCATCACTGCCCTGCGTCGAGCCATGTCAACTGTGTTAGACCCTACTGCGAGTAATGATAAAAAGTTCATGAAATGGTTGCATCTCAATAAGCCATTGGGATTACTATGGAACAAGGGCATCGTTCCATCCCAGAAGCAAATTAGAAAAAATCCAAACACGGCTGTGGAAGTTGCTACTTTAAAGTCGGGCCACAAAATCGGATCTCAACAAATTCCTCGGTGTAATGAGGCATGTTGCTAATTGTTTCCCATCGTTCCGTGTCTTTATCAACGCGTTCATTCTGCGACACACTCGGCGCCACCTTTTGCAGCCTATAACATGTTGATTGACGTCATCAACGACCTCCACCGGTTTGTTGCAGTTCTCATCCACAGACATCGCTTTAAAGGAATTCCGATATCCTAGTTCGCGAACACCACCAAACCCGATATCCATGTCTATATGAACTCGTCCGACGATGGCCTCTGTGCGCTTGATCCTTAGCGCCACGGATTTATCAGAATAAAGTTTAGTAGTTTCGAACGTCAATCATCCGTTCAAGATCGTTTGACAACTCTATCCATGTTGTGAGTTACAAAATGGTTCTACGATGCCACACCCTCACCGGTAAATGTTCGTCTTCAGATCGATAACACGAGTGTCGTTGCTTGGTCATCGCGACCTCTCAGCCGCCATCCCACCGTTCAGCTCTACAATTGCCTAATCTCATGTGCAGAACTTCAATATCATCTCGCGATCACTGCGGAGCACATTCCAAACCATTCCAACGTTACGACAGACGCCGGAAGCCGGGCATGGACCGATACCCTTGTAGTGGGCACTGGGACTAATCTTTTTCTTTCTGGCGACTAATGTCGTGCGTTCCCCGGAGAAGCTCTGGGTATTTATCAGATTAGATTTTTGGGTGTTTCACAGCTGCAAAAATAGTTGAACAAGCGTTCGGTGATGGCTTGGGTCGAAATTGGCAGTAATACACTGATACAATTATTGTCCACGGGTATCCCACTAGTCTACTAAAGCTCTGCATTCTGTGCTTGCTACCTAAGTAAGGTAGGATATAGCATTTCCGTGATGATTCAGTAAAACTGAGTGCTGACTCGTAGCACACAGTCCAATTGACGACGAATAGTTTCCTTCAAGCTCTTGTAGTCTTGTGCACTCGGCCAGCGCGCTTTTGCTAGGCCTAAAGTACTCCAAGAATTGCATCGTTAGTGGAACCATCAGATAGAGCTGTGTTAAGCTCTTTACGTGTGTCACTGCCACGTAAAATGAACATTGCGGAACATTCCGAGTTAGATGTCGGAGAGGGGCGAGGATCATCTTCTCCACTGTAAGGCCTTGACACTTTTCGGTAGTTAGTGAATAGGCAGTCACAACTGGGGCTTCGTCAATGGAAACAGAGAAAGATCGATGAGAAAGCTTAATGCAGGTATGCTTTTCAACTCCTCTGCAGATAGGAGCCACACATGGCGATAGTGAAGAAATCGCAGAGTACGAATCATAGTCCTTCAACTTCACAAATACGATATCTGGAGGAAACGAGTGGTTGTACTCGCTCACTCCATTCACGATACTCTCGTGTGAAATGTCATTCTTGGCTGGTGTTATCGCGATGACTGTCCCAATCGATCGATTTGCTAGTTTTAATGCAGGTGAAACAGTTGTGGTGCACTGAATAATGGATCCAATTGCAATTTTCAAAACCATTGGCATCCCGCTAGTCTTATCATCGCGAATACGATGGAACAATTTTCGTAGCGTTGGATTAAGAGGGCACTTTTTCCTAGTGACAGCAGCCGGAAATCGGTGCAGTGGGACCTGAGCTTGCTGGCAAAAAGCCCGGATAGCTGATATATTAAACACCACCCGAAGTGCATTAGATGTGGCAATGATCGGACAGAATCCTTCCAAAGTTGATCCAGTCGATGTCCAGTTTTCACTGTGCGTGATTCGGTTGACTAACGTGAAGTCGTTGATGCCATATTCTCCTAGTCGCCATTTACTTAAGATAGACCACCACACTGGGTTGCTCAGGTGGCGCATATTTCCGTCAAGATGACAACAGAATTTATAGCTCTATAAGCAGTAATACCACGAATTCGATCCAATTAATCGACTGAGTCGGTGGTGTGAACCTTACCCGATTGCGGTACTTCATCTGGTGTCTAAAATGCGGGTTGGCCTGCAACAGGTAACTGTTGAAGCCAGTCTCCAAGCAGTAGAATATGAACACCACCAAATAGGTCTGTGGGGGGTAGAATTCTGCGAAGTGATGCATCAACTTTGCCAAGAATGCTGACGTCGCAAATTGAAATTTCGTCGAGAATGAGTAACTTTAGTTTAACAAGCCTCTCAGTTTGTTGTTTCGTCGGCACCCATTTCCTGCGATTGTAGACATTCCATCCGAACAATTTATGAATGGTTTCCCCGTTAGCTGCCTGAGCGACAACACCTTGGTATACGGCGGTGGCCACAGATTCAGACGAATACCACACTATAGCTGGGCCTTGTAAAGCTGCAATTACTCTGCTTTTGCCAGCTCCAGGGAGACCCCTGAGAAAACCAATCATTTGGTTATTCGGTTGGCGGTTAACGAGGAAAGAAGTTAGTAACGTTGTCCCAGCTCTGGTAAACATCTTCTGCTGTTTTTCGTTCAATCGAAACACCGTGAACATGAGTGCTAGCGAAGGGAAATCTGATAATGAATCGACGTTTGCTTCAGGTTGTTAGATTGAATACAAGTGATTAGGCTCATGTCGACTAGTGTTTTCTAAAGCACGATGAAGCATTTGGACCCGGGTAGGCTCATCAGGATAGCTGTCAAACAACGAAATACTGTTCTCCGCCCGCGCAACTTGCACGTTCGAGTGTCCAAACTTGTAACCATGAACATCATCGATAGTAATTGATAAATTGCCGAATGCTTCAACACTTCATTCATTCAGAATTGTTGAACTTGCAGCAAGGTCACCACTTTCAGCAGCATTATTGAGCATATCAATACTTTTTGCTGGTGCATTAACAAAATCAAATGACTCATCGTCGATATTTGAATCATCGTCTCGTTAGATGTCGCCATCACTACTCCCTGTTTCATCATCAGAAAATCTGCAGCGGGGCTGCCGTAGCTTTGCGTCAGAGGAAGATGTACGACTCAAAGAGTCAAAAGGGGGATTCTATAGGAGAACCCAAACACAGTCCGTAGGATTCGATAAAATGCAAACTGAATGTATTGATCTTGCGGCTTTGCCGCTTACGGTGCGAATACATGCACCTCACTATAGCTTATAGCTAACGCTAGATACTAGCTCAATGAGTGGACCTGAGGCCACACTCCTCAACAGAGGTAACCCTTGTGTTGTACAGACGAAAAGGGTAACCTCACGTGTAACCCCGTTACACCCTCCCCCATCAAACTGAGGAACACCAGTGTTCCTCCAGTTGAGGTCACACCACGTCACGAGGCCAATCTTTCTGCTCAACGAGCACATTCTCAAAACTGCTGCGCGGCGCATACACATTCCCGCAGCCCCTGGGTCTCTAGACCACAGCTCACAACCTTCGCGCGCCAGCCCTTCTTCGTCAGGGCATAGCCCAAGGGCATCGCGTCTCTCAGTGAGAGAATACTACACCGTGTATCGTCGCCGCCACGGCATACAGCCCATGGCACCTACGATAGGCGACGCGCCGCCATCAACTGGTCAGGGACCAAACACCGGTACGGTTTAGTGCCCGAGGACGAGCTCGACTACGAGGAGAGCACAGGGGGCTCACCCTCGCGTATGTCGGAGGCCTCGGCACCACGCTCACCAGAGCAACGGCAATTACGAACGCCGAATCCGTTCCCCGAACGACCATCGCCGCTGAGATCCCTATACGGTGGATCAGCGCTATCCTCACGCGAGGAAGGGGAAATCCCTGAGGCCAACATCATCACCAACCCGTTGGATGAGGCCCAGGGCCGACAGTTGGAACAACAGCGTGGTGCTCCACGCTCCAACATTCCAGAGGCTCGACCCTTGGTGAGCGATTCCCAACGGGACTATGGCTTCCGGCCCCGCGATCCCGCGGTTGTTGCTCGGGAGGCTGCCCAGCAACCCTTGAAAACGTATGTCATTGGGCCCGAGGCCACTACACCTGACCAGGTGGCCGCACCTACTCAGCTCCGTGAGCAGTACCTGACGCTCCAACGAACAACTCCGTCGGAGTATGCTCAGCGTCTGAGTGACCAGAGCAACAATCTGTCCGTGCCGGACATGCGAAAAATCCCAGTGGTCTTCAGACCTGGTGAGCACTCTCACGAAGAAGACGCGCAGTTCCAAAATTGGGTGGGACACTCGCGCAAGTTGTCTTCACTTGCCACTCTACGAGCAAGCTTCAGCAACCAAGACATTCTGCTTGAACGTCGGTCAGATTGACCTGCTGGTGCGCTTGCAGCGGGGCTGCGCTCAACAGTAGCCGTTGGCTTTCCACTCGGTGAGTGCGCATCTTCTTTGGAAGATTGAGCGTATACGCCAGGCCCTTCTTGGCTACGATCTTGAACGGTCCGATGAAGCGAGGACGCAACTTCGTCTTGACGACCGCAGAGACTGCATGTGTAGGTAGGTTTTTAGCGTTTAATAAAACCAGGTCTCCGATCTTAAAGTTCCACACATCTCTTCTGCCTCACGCATCCGCTTGTTCCTTTGAACGTCTTGGCTTTCAGCCATCGCGTCACGTACGTGACGTAAAACGCTGAGGCGTAATGACAGGAAGTCATCCACTTGTTTCCGCGCAGTGGTAGGGCTGACGTCAGCTAGCCACTCGGCTTCTCCCCCATCAAGCCCAGAGTCACGACGTGACGGCGTCAACGGGACGCGAGGGTGCGTGAGGCCATTCACATAGAACGGGGTGAACCCGGTCGAGTCATGCACCGCATTGTTCATTGCAAACTCCGCAACAGGGATCATGGCGCTCCAACGCTTCAGCGTTTCAACGCAGACTCTGCGCAGAATGTCTTCGACAACGCGATTCGCGCGTTCAGTCTGACCGTTAGTCTGCGGATGGTCCGTCGAAGACATATCCAGTCTAGTGCCTAGCACCTTAAATACCGCACATGAAACGGGATCACGGTCAGAAGCAATTGACTCAGTGAGTCCATGTTGTCGAAAGACACGATCCAAAAACAGCGATGCTGTACCCTTACCATCAATGGTATCCGGCACCGAGCCATCTTGCTCAATCGGTCCACAAAGACCATCACGCCTGTGTTGCCTACCGAATCCTTCGGCAGACCAAACACAAAGTCCATACTAATGGAGTGCCAACACCTCGAAGGGACAGGCGAACTCGCCAAAGGCGCTGCTGAATGCGGCGAGGGTTTCACCCGTTGACACGACTCACACGTACTCACGTACGATTTCACCCACTTACAGAGTTTGGGCCACCAATAATCTCGGCTCACAGAGCCATAAGTTTTCTCACGACCAAGGTGACCGCTCAGCGGAACGTCGTGTGCTCATAGAGAATACGATACTTCAACTCCTCATCATGAGGAACCACCACTCGGGGGGTATCATCCGAACCCGTGCTGTAATCGAGAAAACCTCCCTCGAGGGTATAGCGATGTAATCGCGCTCGCAGCCGCGCCGACAGGGTGACGTTTGAGTCTTTAAACTCCTCGCTCCCAAGAGCACATAGCACAGCTACACAAACATCATCTCGTGCATACGCCGGACGGATTACCTCTGTTACAGACGAGCTCATAGTCCAGTCTGCGCGAAAGCGCATCAGCAAGAGCATTTTGCCTGCCAGGCTTATACTTCACCTCGAAGTTGTACTCCGCAAAGAAGGAGAGCCAACGGGCCATCCTCTGCGAGAGGTGTGGCGACTGTGTCGCGCTGCGTAATGACGCATGATCCGTGAAGATCACAAACGGCTTAGAGCCTAGCAGGTGCACCCTGAATTTGACGAGAGCGTACTTCATAGCAAGTAGCTCTTTGTCATGAACTGGATAGTTCTTCTCAGCAGCCTTGAGCTGCCGAGATTCAAACGCAATGACGCGTTCACGCCCATTGGCGTCTGCTTGCAGCAGTGCACAGCCAATGGCAAAATTAGATGCGTCACAGACGACACTGAACGGACGATCCGGGTCCGGAAGAGCCAATATTGGCGCTTGGAGTAGGCTCTCCTTAATGGATTCGAAAGCCGATTGCTGTTCGGTGTTCCAACACCACTCAGCGTCCTTCTTCAGGAGGTTGGATAGTGGCCGCGCCAACTCGGCGTAATTCTCGTTGTACTTGTGCAAGTAATTGGCAAGGCCAAGCCACTTCCTTAAGTCCTTCAGGTTCACAGGAACGGTCCAATCAACAATGGCCTTGACCTTAGCAGGATCAGCTTTCAGGCCACGCTTCACAATGAAGCATCCCAGAAACGGGATTTCCTGCGCGCCGAAAATGCATTTATCAGCATTGGCGTATAGCTTGTTTGAGCTCATGCACTCGAGCACCGCTCTTAAATGGTCGACGTGATTCTCCACGTCAGACCTCCCGTACTCTGCACGACTATGAACGAATATGTCGTCAAAGTACGTCTGCGCGTACGCCCGATAGGGCCGGAATAACTGCGTCACCAGACGATTAAACGTCGCCGGCGCATTCGACAGCCCTTGGGGCATCACCAACCACTCCCAGAGCATGCCGCTCGGAGTGCTAACCGCCGTAAGCGGGATGTCACTAGCTCGCATGAGAAACTGGTAATAACCATCGACTAAGTCGAGCGCGCTATACAGTGTACACCCCACCATGTTGTTCTGTTGAACATCCTTTCGAGGAATCGGCGTCTGCGCCGGAATGGTGGCTGCATTCAGCTTGTTAAAAGCATGAACAATGCGCCATTTGCCATTTGGCTTTCTGACACAGAAGGTTGGCGTGGAGTGTGGATACTTACTCTCTCGCACTTACTCAGCCTCGTTCTTCGCACGGAAAAAGGCGTCAATGACGTCACACTGTTCCTTAGGAAGAGGTGTTACGCAGTATTTGGTTCCTGGAACCAGGTCAATCTCATGACGAACACCTCGGTCCGGAGGCAGACCCATAGTCGGGATCTTTGAGACGACGTCTCCATACTCCAGTAACAAGGAGTGAAAGGATCCGGCGGATCTTTCAGGATCGCCGATCCACTACGCGCATTAAGCTCCTGCTTCGTGTCCTCTAGGACCGCTTCGTCAACAAGTGACGACGAGTTCAACTCTTCGGCTGATCGTATTAAGACCACTTCGGCTAAGCCACCCTCCTTCAAGGCGTCTCCGAGCTCGGCCACAGACATCTCGTCTAGCTTGAGCAAAGCATTAACAATGGGGAGGTCACTAAGGCTGATGTCGCCATCGACTTCTCCCGTCACTCCATTTGCGACTGTGTATAACTGCTCACTGCAGTCGGGTGGGGCATCCTCGCTCGACACGCTGGACACCTCGTCCGACGTATACAACGCAGACGCTCTGCGCCTCAACCTCATCCTCCTCCGTGCCCGAGACCGGGTCGAAGAGGGCAACAAGGGGACATCACTATCGCCCCGTCCAAGTGCCACGGCACTTACGTTCCCGCAGGAACCAATGTCTTTCGAGACACTAGGCATTCCATGCCCTTGAACCGGTGGTTTACATGCCACCCCATGCGCATTAGTAGAGCTCGTGGCGTTCCAGCCACGCCATGCCAAGTATGAGGTCATACCTCGAGTCCAGGTCTAAGACCAAACAGCGTTCCCTGCTGTCGAAGTCTAAGAACTTCACGCCCAATCCAATGGGACCTTGGGCACCATAACACGGGTTCCTATCGCTAGACGGACAGTGACTACGTCACTAGCACGAGCTCGCAGCGCCTCAGCATACAGCTGACTACCTTCCACAGTGGAGCGCCGGACGTAATTGCCCGACGCACCCGAATCGATCAACACGATCCACGGCTTCTCAAAGCCCTTCACAGTCGCCTCAACGACCAGCAAGCCCGGCTTGCATACGCGATTTGTTTGAGAGATTATCGATCTCTCCGGGGCCAAGCCCTGCTGACCTCTACCTCCCTGAGGTACAACAGAACCTAGTTCTTCCTCAGCAGGCGGCCCCGCGACGAGTCAGATTTCCGACTCGAAGCGGTGTTTCAGCTCAGTTGAGCCTTGCGCGATCTGCGCAACGGACAGCCCGTCCTAAGGTGGTTGGTACCGCGGGAGAAACAGCGATGAATGCCACGACGCTGCTCAGCAGCTCGAAGCTCAGCAGCTTCATCTTCAGCATAGCTGAGGTCCATTGGCACCGGACCCTCCGGCGGACTCGCCAGAGGCACACTCCAGCCCATGCGGGCTGACCTAAAGTTGTGCTCGGCGTTCTACGCCACGGCCACAGCCTCCTCGAACGACGATGGGTGGCTACGAAAGACTTCCGTGCGCGCCACACCGGTCTGGAGACCGTCCATGAACACCGTGGTGGTGACTACCTCCGGTAGAGGATCGGCAAACATGCCAGCAATGAGCGTTCGGAGCTCTTGGACGTTGTCCAGTAATTCCTACTTGCCCGGCGACATGCCAGGAAGTGCGAACGCACGCGATACGCATGATTCGGGGGCAAGAATACTCGCGAGAGCTGCCGCTTCAGCTCATCCCATGCCGGGAAGGCACAGTCAACTGACGACCCATTCGTGAGTGCCCACTCACGCGCTCGCCCACTGAGCTTTGAAATCGCAAGCGCTACGCGCTGGTGCTCGGTCTGGAGTAAGGCCGAACTCATGGCGATCTCAACCTCTCTGATCCACAGCATGAGGTTCTCTCCTTCCTTCCCTTCGAAGGACGGGACACTCAACATGAGTGGTTTTGGTCGGGTCGACCCTTGCAGCGCGGCTGCTGTCATTGAGGGAGCCGCCGTGCTCATCCTCCGCTGAATGTGCTCCAGCAGAGCATTTTCATAACTTGAGAAAGCGTTGGGACGCGCGTTGATAGCGTCCGGGCCTTGCGCAGCAAGATGCGCCACGCCCTCCGGGCCCAACAAGGACATCAGCTTTTTAAGCGCCTCTTGTTGCCCGGGGGGCGCGATTTTCAAACGCAGCTTGCTCCATCCTCACATAGCAACAGTCTAGCCAGCCTCAGGTGAGGGATTGACTACAAGTGCTACCAAGTGCAGCAGGGCTGCCGTAGCTTTGCGTCAGAGGAAGATGTACGACTCAAAGAGTCAAAAGGGGGTTCTATCGGAGAACCCAAACACAGTCCGTAGGACTCGATAAAATGCAAACTGAATGTATTGATCTTGCGGATCTGCCGCTTACGGTGCGAATACCTGCACCTCACTATAGCTTATAGCTAACGCTAGATACTAGCTCAGTGAATGGACCTGAGGCCACACTCCTCAACAGAGGTAACCCTTGTGTTGTACAGACGAAAAGGGTAACCTCACGTGTAACCCCGTTTCAAAATCACCATCTAATTTCAATTCATCATTTTCACTTGACGTCGCCTCGTATCCATTGTAACGTGTAACATCTGGGTCATCCTGGGTGTTCAATACTTCACGAGAAATATAATAATCATGATTGTGTTTCACCCAATCCTGTGCCTCTGACTGAGCTTTGCTTTCCCACCATCGTTCATAATATTCGTCAAACTTACGTTGTCACTTAAAAAATCCTAGAGACTTCAAAACGGTTTAAACAAAGCTATAACCGATTGTTTATACCGAAGCCGCTCTTCGTACGCCAAATCAGAGCGCCGAATGTCGGGAAGACGCTTATGTAAAACCGTCATTATCTTCATCGCCGCTATTTTAAACAATGCGTGAGACTCATACGACCCGTGATCAGTTTGGAAACGCTTTTCAGACTTTCTTTTCGTCCTTTCCCAATTCGCCGCAAAAGCCATTAGGTTTTCGTCTTCAAGAGTTTTCGGACGAAATATATAATCAAACCAAATACTCGACGGCTTGTAAGTTTGCCCACTGCTATCCCCCTCTAGTTGAACGTTTAGTTGCTCTTGAGATCTCGCAGTATCATTGTCAGCGGTAATTTCACGGGCTTATGGGAAGAATACATTACCGAGCCTCTGAGAAGGTAACGACATGCCATTGAGGCTGGCACTTCATGGGGCTGGTCAATGTGCAGTATATCGACTGGATACGTTTGCGTCCTGCGGCGACTGGATCGCTAGCTTCAAGCTGTATGCGCTGGTTTGCCTTGTCAAATGCGTGGAGGTGCAGTCCCAAGGGTTTTCGATATCCTGTTGGTGTTGTGTGGTGTACTTGATAGTATAGTAGGCTTTTTCGTGTCCTGATATATAAACAAGCAAAAGCGTTTAGAATGGTAAGCGAGCAATCCACTCTTGTACCCACGATGTCTTATCTTTGCCGGCATCTAAAAATGTAATACCATGATTGCATTTGAAGATCGCGTTGATAGTAGGCACATTTGTGTTTATGTACTCGTTGCCCGGATCTCGTTTCATCCCGATGTGATTGTCTACTGTCCATTTCGTTGTTGTACAAGTCTGGTGGGGCATAAATATTCGGCATATATCACCCTTCTGTGTGCGTTTACTTGCTTTAAAGCACGACTTCGTATGAAACCAGTGATGGTGCTGGCAAATCACCAACGCACGAGCAGTAGTCATTGCTTCGCCAGATAATGGCCGAGGAGCTTGTGCAAGAGGTTGAGGGATCGCAATACTGCCAAATATTTTGTCGTTGTCACAGATGGGTATGTCGATAGCTTTGGCTAGTTTCTCGGTGTGCCGCGTAATAAGTTCACTTCCCCCCAAAGGTTATCCCACATTGTTGGCAACTTGCCAGTGCTGGCCTTTAAGCCCCTGAGAGAGGTTTGCGAAATGCCTGGCGGTGTAAGTCAAGGGGTACTATGGTGCCATTGCCTTACTATGAACACGAACTTGTATCCAGAAAGACGCTATTGCATCGACGTATTTTATCATGGCTGTTCGGAAGCGTTTCACTGAGCGCATTTTGTAGTACTCATCAACAGTGGAGGGCATATTCTGTAGCTAGATCAACATATGAGCATGCAGTGATCCCGTTGATCTTTGTGATTCTGTTGCAGAGAAAAAAATCCTTCGTCTTTCCAAACAAACCAAGCTCTTTGCGAGAATAAACTCGATCATGCTTACGGGAATCGGTCTGGTTTCGTCAAGTCCGCCCCGCCCGTACGGGAACAGTTAACCAAATGAGCACACCCGAAACGCTGGATCGAAGTCTGACAGAATGCTTGAGGAACCGTGTACGATTACACGTTTCTTTTCTAGTGTCATTTGCAAGTTTGTAGGAGCAGATCCAGCACCACCTGCACACATGCTTCCCGTCTTCCCGTGGACATTGCTTCAGAAGCCATCATTGGCGTCAGTATGATTGGCGCTCTTACTCCGATGCAGAAACCAGCAACTACGAAAAAATATTGGTCGCGTTTCTTGATTGAAGGAACAGCTTCTCTGGTACAAAACTAACAACAAACTCTATACGAATTACGAGGAGCATGCAAACTGGGAAACAACCATCGAGGCGATGATTACACGCATTGTGGTTGATCGCTCGGAGATTTCACGAGATGAAAACGTTATCAACAGCCCCCCCCCACAGAAGCGGTTGAGCGTCGGTCGAACGGAATTGACACTTGCCAGTGCGAATGTGATGTAACCAACTCGATTCAAACACCTTTACAAAAGCGAACTGAACACGTGACGCAATACGCTGAGAGGCTGGTTGAAGAACCCAACTTAAACTCACCAGCCGTTGGAGTTCAGGTTCCAGGCAAAAATCTGTCAGCAGACGCGAACTCTTGGGGTTCCGAAAACATTGGTGGAGACGAACTTGATAATGCCACTTGGCAGCACAATGCCCCCATTTCTGCTCACGTAGACGTGGCATTCCGTGATGAAGAATCCGAGCAAATAGCGGATGGCTTAATAAGCAACTTCAATCATGTTGATGTGTGGAAGAAATACGCATGCGACCAAAGCGATGCGTGCTTCCCGCCACGCACTACCGAAATGTAATGCATCGGTTGAGCCAAGTTAAGCATAGCGAACTCTGTAATAGTACTTTCTTCAAGGAAGTCGGCCCATATACAGACAGTTTGCGATTGCAAACTTAGGAGGGTTAGTACGCTTTTTGTTAGCCAAAGACTTTCGACAAGGTATGCATACCTGCAACTTCACTTGGTTTTCAGCAAGCGCAACTCCTTTTTTTACAGCATCATCCCATTTAAACTGGATCCAGCTCCGATGCGTCAAAGTAATCTCGAAGGTTGTGGGGGAGATCGGGTGGTGGCTTCAAGCGAGTAGCCATTGCATTCGAAAATGCAGTGCCAGTTTCAATGCTCACGACTTTGATACATTTGGCGGTTTATAAGCAGTCACAAACGCCGCAAACAAGCTCCATCATTGCTTCTGCCAATAATAACTTTGCACTATGTTTGTAAACGCGGTCCTTTATGGCTCGATAACTTTTAAGGAGATGTTTGACTGCCAATACACTGGGTGTCAGGTTCCGATAGTTGTAGTTGTCGACGCTTAGATTTTTGCAAGCTCAATCAAACGACTCACTCGTCCATAGATGTTCGTTTGGTTCGTTTAGCAGCTCGAACACGCTCGCCGGTGCGCTGTGATGCTAAGGAGGCACACTTGCACAAACTGCTGCTTTGCTAGTTAGTCGTTCAGGTCTGTAACGATTATTGGAGCACGTGCAAGGCTCCAGTGATGCACTCATACCGGAACATAGCGTATCAATACCAGCGCGAGTTCGGCAGTGCGTGCTATAAGCGACGTTGAAAAGTTTCCGGGCTAACCATGATGATAGGGGCCAAAACCGTAAGTCAGTGGATTGCGGAAGAACACCCTCGATTGTGTGTGCTGCTTCGACGATCAATTGAAGCACATTGTGACGATTTTTCCGCTAGAATAATGTGTCATCTAATACCAGCCACCACCTATCGTCAATATCCATTCGATTAAACACAGATACGGCGTCAATAACAAATTCGAAATGTAGGAAAGCGTGATATTTGGAGTAAAGTGTGAAACGACAAGAACGAAACACTGCAACTTAGCGCCGCGAGTTGTTCTCTGTATCACGCTACTCTGTCAGGACTATTGCTTTTGTTGCAACAACATCTAAAACCCAGTGTCTCTCGATTGTACTCAATCGAGATTTCTTCGCCGGTTTTAATTGTTTTGCAAGCAAAAAATCTAAATCTTGGACCGGTTGACGACTGAAACTCGTGTAATTCACAGTTGGGTTAACATGAGTGATTAATAAACCGCGATTCGTTTCCGCATTTCTTGGCATCAATGTAGAGAATTATCAGGCTTGAAGTCGGAGTTTTGAGGGCCATTATGTTGTCTGTGGCACGTATACGTTTCGTTTTTTCAAATATCAGCTCGCCAATGTGCTCCAACAGGAACGCTCCTTGCCTCAGTTATGTTGCTGCCGCAAGGCCTAAGCCGATCTTAGTCCGAATGATGTCAAAGTGGTGCGCGCGGATCATGCGATTGCCACAATCAAGCCCGCTGGTGCAGTTATTGTCGTGACTAACTACGTTAAAGTGGTAATTTTCGCATGACAATTGGCTTTTCTCATCGGGGCACATTCGGTTATCGCACTTACACTAGTCGAGCTCAGGAAAGATGAGCATCGCTGGTTGGCCATTGTAGAAATTTGAGGAGATCGGCAAGATGCCAGGCAGCCACATCACGACAAGCGTACTATCAAAATGATGCCAATTGAAGGCTGATCATTTCAGTTTCGACACTGGTGGACCCAGCGCCCAGACAGCTGATACAAGAATCTAGTGCAGTCATAGGATGTGGTGACGCATCACCAGCAATCACTGATATTGCTGTAAGGTCAAAAACGTCAACTTGTGTGTCGTACAACAGTGATGAGGTAAAACGATATACGGTTACTCCGATGGATGCGTAGGAGGCGTCTAAATAAGTGACGAATCATCACAGTGTCATGCAATTGCTGCCCTTCCCTCCTCCTATTGCAATGCGTTACAACTGTCATCAAGACATTTCGTTTGTGTTTTTCGAAGTGCAACAAAATCTCGAAATTATTTATAATTTATAATACCCGGATTAACGCATGCTCAATAAAAAACGAGAATACCTTCATTATTGAAGCATTATCAAGTTGGTTATGGTTTGCAATCTAGTACCACCATTCTTGTGAACGCTCTATTTCCGAACTGCTTCCTAATATGAAGTCACTCGTTCGAGTGAAAGATGGACTCTAGATGCCACGCCAGACATTCCACCAAACTCGCTTCGGCCTACCACGGACTATCATCGTTTACGTACCTCTGTTGCTCTTTGAGTACTAGGTGGAAATGGTTAACGAGTAAATCTGGAGCGCTCACTTTTTATTTGTCCGATAAAAGGAATGAGCCTAGCTGAAATACCGCAGAGTAAGATCGCAATTAAGCAAGAAGGCGACTGTCAATCTCGTTATCGTGTGTATGAGAAGACAGAAGACATCGTCAAGATGCTTCGTCAGGCTACAACAACCAGCACAAACACCCCCTTTCAGCCTATTAGCTTGGACATGTTCATCGCGTTTCGAGAGGAGTTCCACTGCGACTGGAACTTGAGGCTCGGAGATGACGAAGTCGCAACGTGCCTCCAAATCTGAAGGAACTGTTCTCAGCAATGACAGTTGATGAGAAGGCGCTAAAATCGTTCGACTGACGTTGTGGACAAAGAACAATAAGCGGGCTGTAACGGGGTTACATGAAGGGGGTACCCCAGAAAGGGTACCGCCTTTAGAAGTAGATATACTTCTGCGAGTATTTGTTTTAATACTCTGATGGAGTGGTGTGGGCCACACTGTGGTGTGAGCCACACCACTGCCACGTAGGTTCGGTGGCTGAGGGCCAACCAATAACATTAAACCTACCTTTTATATGCATAATTACGATAAAGTATAGTTAATTAGTAATTTGTATTACAGGCCAAATGGACCTAATTAACTATAAATAAATCAGTCTAAAATCTACTCTAAACTGGCTATTAAGTCCCCCTAAGACCAGGGACTAGTGAACTGCCGTTCACTTAGAGTTTGTATACTCTTAATAGCACGCTTCCTCTAAGCAAGGTGCTCGTGTGACCCCGTCACACTTGGTAGCACTTGTAGTCAATCCACGCCTACGCGGGTAGATTGACTACCTGAATCCTCTGTGGCTCCTACAAGGTAAGCCAGGATGGATAGAGGGGAGTTCCCTCATTTGACCGACTCTCAGTTTGAGTCGGTCCGGAAGATGGTGGGCATCTTTGGAGGAGATGCCCTCCGAAGCTTGGCGGCTGCTACGCCGGCCGAGCAGGTCGAACGCATCGAGGCGTTCGACACGTACGAGAGAGGGCTTATCGCCCACGTACAGGGGCTGCAGACCCCCGTGGCTGAGATGAAGCCAGCCCAACCTAAGCCGTTGAGGCTTAAGGTTAACCCTTATGAGGGAAAGGAGGGAGAGAACCTCCACTTCTGGGTCCGAGAGGTAGAGCTCGCGATGGACGCGGCTCTAATCTCGACCGAGCGACTTCGAGTCGCTTTCGCCCTGTCCAACCTAGGAGGTCGGGCGAAGACCTGGGCGTACACGCGCGAAGCGACAACGCCGGGTTGTTTCACAACCTGGGCTCAGCTGTGTCAACAGCTTAGAGCCGCCTTCCTTCCGGCGAACTATGAGTATCGCCAGCGCTCGCGCTTCCTTGCCTGTAAACAAGGGAAGCGTGAGCTGCATGAGTACATCCAAGAGATGCGAGTACTCGCTGCATCTCTGGTGGGGAACCCCCTACCTGAACACATCAAAGTGACCGTGTTCATGGATGGCCTGAAGGTGGGCCCATCCCGCACACAGTTGTTCCGCGTGCATGCGAACACTATGGAGGAGGCGATCCAGATCGCCCTCCAAGAGGAGTACAGCCACCGACAGGCTCGTACTCCTACGTCGGTGTGGCAAGGCCACAATGCGTCGTCAGGCGCAGTGCAAGGAGCTCCAGCAGCTGGAGCTAGCACCGGGCCGGTACCCATGGAACTGGGTACGGCCGTACAGAGCTCCATCCGTTGCTACGGATGTGGGAAGCTCGGGCACATGCAACGTGCCTGCCCTGCGGGAGGGCAAAGGAAGTTCCCTTCCAAACCTAGGGGCTCGAGGGGCCCGTGGCAGAAGCCGCGACCCAAGAGCCAGGGGAACTGGGGTCACCAGTAGGGGCGGGGCGCCCTACTGGGGAAGATCTAAGTCCCCATGGTAGGAGTGCGGACGGCGCACGCCATGGAGGCTTAGCCCCTGAGAGCCTGGGTGCTCTCGAGACGAGAAAGAGCAGCGGCGGACTGCTCGTGGTACACGCGAGTGTACGGGGATATGGAGATCCCTTTAGAGTCCTGATTGACTCTGGGGCGTCGACGAACTTTGCTCGACGCCAGACGGTCGCGCGGAATGGCGACAAGTATGCCGATGCTTTGCGAGAAAGCAAAGGCAGGGGCCAGGTCTCGGTGAGACTGGCCGATGGTACGGTGGTTAACGTACCTGGGGTCCGTATGGACCTGGCTGTAAAGTTTGAAGACTTTGACAGCACGGAGTCGTTCCTTGTCCTAGACATGGACAAGTACGACTTGATCCTGGGCATGCCGTGGCTCGAAAAGCACGAGCCCTGGATCGATTGGCGCGGCAAAGCCATTGGGGCTAGCCGGCCCGCAGTCTCCGACAGAGCTTTGGTGAGTAATGTTCCCACCTCTGTCCGGGACTGGGGCGCCAGAGATGGTCGCCAAGGCGTTTACGCGCCCGAAGAAATATTGGGAGTCACGGACTCCAATGAAGATGTTGCGATGAGTCTCGCAACCGGTCGTGAGACCAAGGCTCATTGCCAAGCGTGTGGGATTGCCACGACGGCAAGTCCCAACGCTAAGAGTCGTCGCGCCGTATGGGCTTCGACTGTGGCAGTGCCGGACGGCACTGACCAGGCGGGTAACATAGGTCCGCAAGCAGCAGAGGCTGCTGGGAGAGCGCTAAGGGCGTCTCCTGTGTGGGTAACATAGGTCCACAAGTGGGTAACATAGGTCCACAGGCGGGTAACGTAGTTCCGCAAGCGGGTAACATAGGTCCGCAAGCAGCTGAGGCTGCTGGGGAGGGCGCTGAGGGCGCCTCCGGTGTGGGTAACATAGTTCCACACGAGGTCGAAGAGACCGAGAAGATCGAGAACGCAGTATGCGTCTCTAGCGTGGGTAACAGAGTTCCACGCGGGGTCAAGAAGACCAGTACGAGTGCGGAGGTGTCGTCGAACACCTCCCGTGTGGATAACCAAGTACCACACTCGGAGTCTGAGACCCCACCGGCACGGCCGGTCGAAGAGCAATGCCATGTCTTCGACGGCGTGTCCGGTCGTCAAGTGAGGGCAGGTGCCGTCCATCTGGAGGCACTGCCAGAGGTGTCAGCACTGCTGAACCTCGAGGAATTGTCCATGAAGGACTTCCTGGCCGAGTTGAAGGCCGGAGAGATTGCGGAGATGGTGCTCCTGAAGCCGGAGACCTCTCCTGAAGATTTGAACTCTTCCTCCGTAATGGACGAGGACGTCCTGGAGGGGTTCACGAAGCAGCGTGCAACGCGCTTGGGTTCTGAGATTCTCAAGAACCCGGAGGATCCAGTGTATCCTCTTGTGAAGGAATACTCGGATGTGGTGTCGAAGCACCCACCATCCCAACTCCCGCCGGATCGGGGAGTTCGGCACGAGATTGATCTCGTGCCAGGCACAAAGTACTGTGTCACGAGGCAGTGGCCTCTACCTCGCGAGCAGTGCGAGGTCATAGATGCCTTCTTCGCCGAGAAGGCGAAGTCGGGCATGGTGCGGGAGTCGAAGTCCCCGCACTCGACGCCGACCTTCTGCGTTCGGAAACCGAACGGGAAGTGGCGTCTGGTTCATGCTTACAACAAGCTGAACAATGCGACGGTACCGGCACAAACGCCGATCCCTCGCAAGGATGTGTTGCTGAACAACATGTCGGGCTGTACGCTGTACAGTGCCCTGGATCTGGTAGACGGATACTACCAGATCCTGATGCGGGAGAGTGACATTCCTCTCACCGCAGTAAGCACCCCGAGTGGGATGCTCTGGGAGTGGCTAGTGATGCCACAAGGGCTATCAAATGCCCCAGCGACGTTCAATCGCTTGGTCACACAGTTGTTTAGACCATTACGTACGTTCGCTCAGACGTACTTCGACGATATATTCGTCCATAGCCGTGCCGAAGGCGGTCAGACGGCTATGGAGGTGCATTTGAAGCACCTCCGTCGAGTGTTTGAGGTCATGAGAGCTAACAAGCTCTATGCCAACATCGACAAGTGCGTCTTCGCAGCTGAGGAGATAAAAGTCCTCGGCTGTTTTGTCAGCAGGGTCGGCGTACGCGCCGATCCAGGGAAGGTCAAGGCCATAGCGGCTTGGCCGACCCCGAGGTCGCAGAAGGACCTCCGGAAGTGGTTGGGCTTAGCCAACTATCTTCATAAGTACAGCGCAGGGTACGCTGAACTAGCTCGACCCTTGTCGGATCTCTTAAAGAAGGATGCCGATTGGGTCTGGGAGCAACAGCACCAGGATGCTTTTGACAGCATCAAGGCGAGCTTACAGCAAGCGCCAGTCCTGGCCTTGCCGGACGAAAACAAGTCATTTAGCGTCGTCTGTGACGCTTCTGACTATGCAATAGGCTGTGCGCTGTTGCAGAAGGACGATGAAGGACACGAACGTGTCATCTCCTTCCAGTCCAGGCAGCTGAAGGCTGCCGAACGGAACTATCCCGTTCATGACAAGGAGCTACTTGCGATGAAGTACGCTCTTGTCAAATTTAGAGTACATCTCTTGGGCACGAGGCCCTTTGTGATCTATACTGATCACGCGTCCTTGCGGACTGCCACCAACTCGCCGCATCTGTCGCAGCGGATGGCGAGGTGGCTGTCATTCTTCGCGGAATACAACTTCCGCGTTGAATACAAACCGGGCAAGCTCAACGTGCTTGCCGATGCATTGTCGCGTCGACCTGACTATGAGCTAGCTCATGTCAGTCGGGTCACGACAGATCTGTACGATCGGATACGCTTGGCGTATCAGGAGGACGAGAACTATACACCACTGGTGCAGTTCTTGTCCGATGGCAAGGACGCCAAAGTCGACAGGCTCTCGCCTCGACAGCGGGCGCAGCTCCATCGTTATGAGCTGGCCGATGGGTTACTCCACTACAGAGTAGACCCTAGAGATCCTCCTCGGGTTGTCGTTCCAAACGACGAGGATCTGAAGTATGACATACTTCTGGAGGCGCATGATGCGCCGATAAGTGGCCATCTTGGCCGGGAGAAGACCTACCAAATGGTCTCTCAGACATTTTGGTGGCCCCGCATGTATAAGTGGGTGGCACACTATGTCAAGACATGTGAAACATGTCAGAGGGTGAAGCCTTCGGGCAACGCCTCGGCTCCACTGCAGAGCCTACCTGTACCAGCAGATTGCTGGAAGTCGATGAGTCTCGACTTCGTCTTCGGCCTGCCGGCCGATGACAAGGGCAACACCGGCATATTGGTGTTTGTCTGCCGTTTGAGCAAGATGGTGCATCTTGCTCCGGTACGTGACAAGGTCACCGGGAAACAAGCTGCACAGCTGTTCCTAGATAGCGTGTTTCGCTATCATGGTCTACCAGAGACCATAGTCTCGGACAGAGACCCGCGTTTCACGGGTGCGTTCTGGGACACCCTGTTCCAATTGCTGGGAACTAAGTTGACGATGTCAACTGCAGACCACCCGCAGACGGATGGTCAGACGGAGCGCGTCAACCGCGTGCTCGAAGATACTCTGCGCAGTATCTGTGCGGAAGCACCTCGATCCTGGTCGGATCAGCTTCCTATGGTTGAGTTTGCACTCAACAATGCGGTACACGCATCAACGGGGTTTACCCCGTTCTACTTGAACGGGTTACGACACCCCCAGGTGCCGCTAACCTTGCGGGAAGGCACCGTGGCCTCCATCGTAAGTGGGGGAGAGGCTCGGAAAGCCTTTTCCTCCCAGGTCTCTGAAATAGAGCCCGAGTCTTTAAAAAGACAATTGTCGTCGTTTATCGACAACAGGCTGACGTTGATCAGCCGGGTTAGAGATGCGATGGCATCGGCCCAAGACAAACAAAAGGAGTACTCAGATGCAAAAGGAAGAGGAAACTTAAGTGTTTTTAAAGTAGGTGAATTTGTCCTATTAGACACTAAAAACCTACCGCTAAAGGTGGTTAGCTCTGTAGAGAGCAACAAGTTGAAGCACCGCTTCATCGGACCCTTTGCGGTCCTGGCCAGACATGGCGCGGCGTATACCATTGACCTGCCCAAGTCAATGGCGACGCACCCGACGTTCTACGTGGGGCGTCTTAAGCGGTATCACGATCCGCTGGGTCTCCCTTCTCGGACGGAGGAAGACCAAGGTGAGAACTCACCTCCTCGAAACGAGGCTGAGCTCTCTGGACAACCGGAGTTGCCGGTGTCGAAGCCTGTGAATGATACACAGGCTGGTACCCACGCGAGTCATACGAAGGGTATGACGGTACCGAATGGGAAGAGCTCGGGTAAGAGCTATACCCATAAGCCGAGTGGTACGAGTACCCCTGCGGCTCATAAGAGGGCATACGACCATGCACCTCATGGCTTAGAACGTCTAAGCCTCGACGGAGCTCCTTCACGGCAGCAGCCGGAGCTCGGCGGTCAACACGCCCATGGAGCTCATGAGTCTCACGACCAAGAGCGTCCAAGTCTTGGCGAAGGACCTCAAGGGTCCCCGGCTTGCCAGCCTGAGCGGCAGCCTGACCACCAGGTCCAAGCCCAAGGGCTATCTCGATCGCATAGACGCGATCTCGAAGTTGACGGACCTCGTCACTTAATAGGGACCCCACAGAGTCCCGACCCGAAGATGAGGGTCCAGAAGGATAAGGCTGAGAAGGAGCCGCGTACTCAAACGCGTGCGAGAGCTCCTCCTGCCCTCCTTGACCGGAACGGCGAGCTCCACTATCATGTGGAGCGGGTCGTCCAGGAGCGGTGGCACTCTGGGAAGCGCCAGCTGCTTGTGAAGTGGCGGGGTTACCCCTCGTCACAGAACTCGTGGGAGCCGGAAGACCGGCTCCGGGTTGACTGCCCGAAGGCTGTTGAGATTTGGGATCAACAGCCGGGGCGTAAGTAGTCCGCGGCTTCTTAGCCGCCTTACGGTGTACGGTCCCTGGGTTGACGGGACCGTACCCGCGCTCATCTTGAGCGCTGGACTTAGACTGCTGTCTAAGTCCCTCCATAACGGAGTGGAGTTGCCGCTTAGCGACTAAGTGGGCAAACTCAATTCGAAGATCTCGCTGGTCCAAGACATAGGACAGCAGGCGATCTTCCCGGAGTTCTTTCAACTCCTGAACTGTGAAGTTCTTTAGAGAAACCCATCTCCAGAACAGGTCTTCTGCCTGGGTCTGGGTTGTGGTGTTCTCGGGCTGTACCCAAGGGTAGCCCCACACGGGGAAGAGCCCACCACGGTCTTCGGATTTCTTTCGAAGACTAGTGAATTCCTTTAACGGAATTCGGTGTGGTGCAAGCAGCACACACCTAGCGGCCTCAATGTCATTGACAAAGAGTGGTTCATCTTGAACCAAGGCACGCTCATAGGCGCCACGTGAAGTGCGCCCATGGTTAAGTCCACGAGGGGCCTTGAGGTGCTCCAAGAACATTGGAGACCCAGACCCCGCATCCGGTGGATAGTATCCGCGAGGATACACCGGCGTGGGAGGCACAGGAGTGCCTTGCAGCTGAGCGGTTTGGTAACGCTCTTGCTGCTCATCGAGATCATTGGAGATCTCTCGGGGCTCGGAGACAGCCCCCTCCTCTTCCTCCTCATCTGAGGAGTCGAACAGGGATTTAAATCCCTTAGCGATTGAAGGCTCTGACGTAGGAGAGCCAGGGGCTGCGCGCTTCTTAGCAGCAGCAGCGCCCTCACCAGCCCGTTTTGGAGAAGCTGCTTTCGCAGCTTGGGCTCGAGCCTTACCTTCGGTCAAGGTAAGGTTCTTGGCAGGCGAGCTCGTCGAAGCTGCCTTTGCCTCTGATGATTCGCTATCATCAACAGGAGCGTCCTGCGAAGGAGCGTCCTGTGCAGGAGCATCCTGTGAAGGAGCATCCTGAGAAGAAGATGGATCCTTAGCGGATCCAGGAGAGTCCCCGTCGGACTCTGATCCCGTGATGATCGGAATATGAAATTCCGGGGACTCAGACCCAGGACTGTGGTCCCGATAGGCGAACCGAGGGTTCGGCCTATCGTCGGGTGACAGGGAGCGCGAGCGACTGCGTCGCGAACTCCCTTCTTGGCTGGCAGAAGCAGCCGTACGCTTGCTGCCTGCCTCGGAAGCCGCTTTGCGGACTTCCTTGCGCGGAGCGGCCTTGTCTTTCGACTTGGCCTTAGCAGTCTTCGACCTCGCGGTCTTAGACTTAGAAGGCGCCGAAGCGCCGCGGGTGCTTGCCTTCTTAGGCATCTTGGGAGGCTGACGTGGAAGCCTCCAGGTGTCTTGGACGCGCGAAAAGGCTGAATGAAAGCCTTAAGCCACAACGGTGGCTCGTCGATGGGTATCGACAAAGGACAGGAAAGAGAGCGGAGCTCTCTTTCTAACTCCTCATTGGTTGGGGGTGTTTCCAACCTAAGTGGGGGAGGATGTAACGGGGTTACATGAAGGGGGTACCCCAGAAAGGGTACCGCCTTTAGAAGTAGATATACTTCTGCGAGTATTTGTTTTAATACTCTGATGGAGTGGTGTGGGCCACACTGTGGTGTGAGCCACACCACTGCCACGTAGGTTCGGTGGCTGAGGGCCAACCAATAACATTAAACCTACCTTTTATATGCATAATTACGATAAAGTATAGTTAATTAGTAATTTGTATTACAGGCCAAATGGACCTAATTAACTATAAATAAATCAGTCTAAAATCTACTCTAAACTGGCTATTAAGTCCCCCTAAGACCAGGGACTAGTGAACTGCCGTTCACTTAGAGTTTGTATACTCTTAATAGCACGCTTCCTCTAAGCAAGGTGCTCGTGTGACCCCGTCACACGGGCCCTCGATTATGAAGACATGATGATGGAGCTGAAGTGTTCGTCGAGCGTGTGACGGGGTTAAGTGGGTTTAACGATATGATGGTCCAAGGGAACGCAAACAAAATTGAAATTGTGACCAGAGTTGAGGATGGAGCTGCTGAAATCATCGCTCCGGACCCCAAAGTGGTTTCTTCAGGGAGACAAGGTACAAATGGAAGTCAAACTGACTACGACCTTCACCCCCGCCGCAGCAAAAGAGAGGTAAGAGGTCGAAGAAAGCCAAGACGGAGTAGACATGACGACGTCTTGAGTAGACTACAGATCGCGTAGTCAATAGGGATTGGTATTCACCTTGGACAATCGGATACGAAATAACAATAATATCAGTGTGTGTCCACCCCCCAAACATAATGTATGACGTTGCAGGTCTGGTTTCTTTTAGTACAAGTCACGGAGTAAAGATAGCATTCCATTCCCATGTTAAGTTCTGACTTGCAGCGCCAAGTCGAGGAGTGGAGGCTCACGGAAGCAAACTCGCGGTACCGACCAGAAAGTTGAGTTTGAGAAGTCATACTTCGAGGCGTGACCACGAATGGACTAGCAACACACAATATGAAGTAGAACAGGAATCCTAACAGCTAACATGGTTCGGTTTGTTGATTAGCATACGGTGTTTACACAGGTGGCTAGAATGAAGTCTTGGTTTATCGTTGCCGTTAGACTTGAGCATGCAGACTGCATACTGGAGAGAGTAATGACACTGAGATAACAAGATTCCTGTGGTTAGGGAGAGCGAGTGAACTGCTGCGATACTTTGTCGTATGAGCGCGAAGCTGCCTCTTCTCGGATGTTGCAACGTGATAAACCAGAAGGCCTGAAATGCCTTTGACGAGGCTCCATCGCTCAGTCCCAAACCGTTGTTGCTTGAATGTTTCATGAATGTCTGATTTACAGTCCGCGACACCATCGAGGGGGTCCAAATTTCAGCGTGCTCCAGTACCATCGTTAGACTCGTCTAAAAAAATGGATTAAACGAAGCAGGCTTGCCAAATAGCGCCAACCTAGTTTTCAATTTCACTGTCGGTGCCACTATTGGAGTCCGACCCTGAGTCATCACTACTATCCTCGTTCTCTTCTATCTGATGCAACTATCTATATAGCGTATCTAGCTGCTTATTTGCTTTACGAATGCAACCGGCAACAACAGCAGACGTGAGATTGCAAAAGCTAGCTTCAAGGCGCTGGCGCACTTGCCGAAATGTCGTATCGGCAGTATATTGGCGACCAATCTCACCTTTAGTACAGCCCAAACTGTCTCAATGGGTTGCAATTCCGAGTGGTGCGGCAGTGTGAACAAGACCTTGAGCCTCTTGTTCTCAGCCATCGTTATTACAACGGGTTTGGCGTGCTGCTGGATGTAAGGTTTCAGTCTACCCCATAACGCTGCCTTCAACTCTGCTACTTGTGCTTACAGATTGACATTTAAAAAGCCAACACCATTCCAAGCCCGATGGCGAATCTGAAATGACCGCTGGATAGCTGACGCCGAGTTCTATCGAATGGTGCAGTGGACATGTCTTAAAACGTAGATTTTGATTGGCAAAAAATCGTTACCCCCCTCGATGGTGTCGCGTACTGATAGTAATCTTCACGGAAGGTCGTTCTTCACTCATTTTGAGATAAACTCTAACAAGTAATTAAATGTTGAAATTCCTGTTTAAGACGTAATGGGCAGTGCGTAGGTTAGATGTATTTACAAAAGTATTCAAATATGTGTTTTAGTAGGAAATCCAAGGCTTGGCGATCCAGCCAGAAACTCTGGATATAAATATCGAGAGCACTGGTCTCGATAGGTCGATCTCTGCTGTGTGGGAGCAATGCTGCTCAGCAACTCCCTGGCACGGTCTACCACTCGCAAGTACAACGAGGCCTGGCGCCAATGGCCGTTATTCACTCGTATGAGGTGGTCTTCATGGTTTCGACACGCCAAGCAGTCGAGCATACAAGCTGTGCTACTTCGCGATTTATCTCTGGAAATACGGTGATAACAAGACTCGCCGAGGCAACCAATATTCTACAATTCGCTCCAAGTTGTCCATTATACTATGATATCAACGCCCTTACGGCGACATTGATTTGCCTTCCCCCTAGGCTCCATATTCTACTGAAGGGAATCAGGCAGGTTTCGACCCCGTCATGAAGAAACAACCTGTGATCCCCGCGTTTCTTCGACTGCTGCGCCGTTCACTTGATTTTCGTCAACCGTGACAGCTTCTCCTATGCGGAGGCGTGTTGATAGCTATTTTCTTCTAACTTCGTAGGTGAGAGTATCTCGTCGCGGAAAATACGCGGTCATTCTACTGCCTCAAATTCAAAGACGTCTACTTCACGGACGCCAAAGGGAAAATAACGATGCCCGATAGACCTCTACAGTCACAATCGGTTTAAGCGGGGCGAAGAGCAACCAATTCGGCCGTGGCGCGTGGCGCACAATGCACCGCTCAAATGATCGTTGTTTGTGTCCCGTGTTAGCGTTAAATCATATATGGCAAGTTCGCCGAGATCTCAAGATGACGAACTACGAAAATCTATGCCTGAACCCTTGACTCGGCAGCTATCGGCAACGCCCTCAAGCACACTGCAAGCAGAGCAGCTGTACCTCCATTCAATTATGCCCCACTTATTGCGGAACGGAGGTATCATGGCCTTACTCAGAGGGAAAGCTGACAGTATCGCGATCAATTACTCGGACGATGGACCTCACGGTGCTACGAAGAATACCTTATGCAGTCGGCCTCCTCAACAACAACTCTGGCGCGACAAATGGTGTAGCGTTTCGATATCAACTCAAGTCCGTTCAAGCAAAGCATTCTTGGGGTTGCTCACCACACCCTTAATACCGATCAATCAAAACACTCATTGGCCACTGCCATGAATCTGGATGACTGAGGAAGTTGTGAATTCGCATCGAGCACAGAACAAGTTCCACACTTTCGACGAACAACGGTGTTCATCGCACGGAATTTATCCTTGCCGTTAGCTCGAAGCCAGGTATGATTTTGCTGTAATACGTGCAAACACGCGTATCCATTCTAAATTCAAAATGATCATCAACATCGATAAATGAAAACGATCGAGTTGTGTCCAGGTTCCGATGAATGAATTTGGTGAGGATAGACCGAATGATAACCTGCAACTGAATACCAGCAGATATTCTTGTATGGGGAGGTAAGTTGCCATCAATTTAATGTCGCTAGAACGTTGATACTCCAAACAACAGTTCTTCGAACTGCGAATTGGTAGCATCCACGTCTTCGTAAACAAAAGGGAATAATCACGTGAGACTCGTTTCGCCAGATTGCTGTTTGCAACTATTGCACTCGATGCCAGTTCAATGGTTATCACGTTTAAACTAAGCAGATTCGAGGTACGACATTTATTGTGCAAAGTTTCCATCATGAAGCAGCTACAAACGCCTAGGGTCTATGGCGATGTTCAGTGTGACGTGGAAGCGGAGGACAACCATTGATCTTGCACATAGACTTTCGACGATTCGCATGGCAGACCTTGTGTTGTTAGTGGTGGCACAACCGCAATGTAAGATACTCAGTGAGTATTACTCACCAGCAGCAACTGACACAAGTTGATGGCATCTACGCTGGATAGATGATATCTGCGTCTTTGTAGACATAAAGTCTCCAATTATGTGAAGTTTGATTCAATTTTATTGTTTACACTATTGCTTGCGTTTGTGCTGTTTTCTCAACGAGTTACAAGAAAGTAGAATCGGGGAAGTTTCTCACTCAAAGTCTTATCTAGAGGCTTGCTAGACTATGCATGAATCGATCTAGGAACGCCTAGGGACTACGACGTTGTCCGCCTCATCGATCTCCTTCGCCCTCTTGTAGATTGGCTTGAACGCGGCTATAATGGACTTTTCCTGAGTACCAGCAGTAGCTACGTTCTGTTCATCAACCTTGAACACCTTGATTAGAACGCTCATCGGGTCGTAGTCTTTATCGAGCCAGTGCTTAAACAGCGCGTTTTGATATTTGTAAGCTTCTACAGACACTCGTGGACTATCCATTGCCCTTGAAACCATGAGGGCAAACTGGTCTTCACCACCAAACCCATCCCGTAACGCTTTGAACAAATTGATTAGCCGGAAACTGGATACGATGGATGAATACATTGAACTGTTCAACGAGAAGAATCCTCAGCACAAAACAAGATTGGATGCCATCCTCCTTTATCTTCAGTAGAGAGAAAACATCGTCAACAGATTTCTGGTTGTTGAGCCAAACCTCCAACTGCTGAGCCTGCAACTTCGTAGCGATATCTCTCGAACTTTCGTAGTTTTTCGCTAGTATGAACGCCTTTACTAAAGCAAGTTCTTCGTAACGTGCCGTGAGCGTCCCGAGTAACGACACTTGCTGTTCCGGGTGTCTTTTGTTAAGCATAGCCACATAGTCATCTAGGACTTTCAAGTTTGGATTAAGAAGAGCCTTGTCCGCTCCTTCCTACTTGTACCATCACGTGTACGTTTCTCGGCGGGAAAAATGGGTCTTGCAGAGTGTACTGCATTTCGCGGCGACAATGCTTGCTAAAATGAAAACGCACTGGCATCACGCCGGAGGTAGCCGTCATGATTCCTGAATAACTTCCATCGCCGCTTGTCTACGTCGTTGCGGTGCTGATATCAACGACCCATTTTTCCCGCCGAGAAACGTACACGTGATGGTACAAGTAGGAAGGAGCGGACAAGGCTCTTCTTAATCCAAACTTGAAAGTCCTAGATGACTATGTGGCTATGCTTAACAAAAGACACCCGGAACAGCAAGTGTCGTTACTCGGGACGCTCACGGCACGTTACGAAGAACTTGCTTTAGTAAAGGCGTTCATACTAGCGAAAAACTACGAAAGTTCGAGAGATATCGCTACGAAGTTGCAGGCTCAGCAGTTGGAGGTTTGGCTCAACAACCAGAAATCTGTTGACGATGTTTTCTCTCTACTGAAGATAAAGGAGGATGGCATCCAATCTTGTTTTGTGCTGAGGATTCTTCTCGTTGAACAGTTCAATGTATTCATCCATCGTATCCAGTTTCCGGCTAATCAATTTGTTCAAAGCGTTACGGGATGGGTTTGGTGGTGAAGACCAGTTTGCCCTCATGGTTTCAAGGGCAATGGATAGTCCACGAGTGTCTGTAGAAGCTTACAAATATCAAAACGCGCTGTTTAAGCACTGGCTCGATAAAGACTACGACCCGATGAGCGTTCTAATCAAGGTGTTCAAGGTTGATGAACAGAACGTAGCTACTGCTGGTACTCAGGAAAAGTCCATTATAGCCGCGTTCAAGCCAATCTACAAGAGGGCGAAGGAGATCGATGAGGCGGACAACGTCGTAGTCCCTAGGCGTTCCTAGATCGATTCATGCATAGTCTAGCAAGCCTCTAGATAAGACTTTGAGTGAGAAACTTCCCCGATTCTACTTTCTTGTAACTCGTTGAGAAAACAGCACAAACGCAAGCAATAGTGTAAACAATAAAATTGAATCAAACTTCACATAATTGGAGACTTTATGTCTACAAAGACGCAGATATCATCTATCCAGCGTAGATGCCATCAACTTGTGTCAGTTGCTGCTGGTGAGTAATACTCACTGAGTATCTTACATTGCGGTTGTGCCACCACTAACAACACAAGGTCTGCCATGCGAATCGTCGAAAGTCTATGTGCAAGATCAATGGTTGTCCTCCGCTTCCACGTCACACTGAACATCGCCATAGACCCTAGGCGTTTGTAGCTGCTTCATGATGGAAACTTTGCACAATAAATGTCGTACCTCGAATCTGCTTAGTTTAAACGTGATAACCATTGAACTGGCATCGAGTGCAATAGTTGCAAACAGCAATCTGGCGAAACGAGTCTCACGTGATTATTCCCTTTTGTTTACGAAGACGTGGATGCTACCAATTCGCAGTTCGAAGAACTGTTGTTTGGAGTATCAACGTTCTAGCGACATTAAATTGATGGCAACTTACCTCCCCATACAAGAATATCTGCTGGTATTCAGTTGCAGGTTATCATTCGGTCTATCCTCACCAAATTCATTCATCGGAACCTGGACACAACTCGATCGTTTTCATTTATCGATGTTGATGATCATTTTGAATTTAGAATGGATACGCGTGTTTGCACGTATTACAGCAAAATCATACCTGGCTTCGAGCTAACGGCAAGGATAAATTCCGTGCGATGAACACCGTTGTTCGTCGAAAGTGTGGAACTTGTTCTGTGCTCGATGCGAATTCACAACTTCCTCAGTCATCCAGATTCATGGCAGTGGCCAATGAGTGTTTTGATTGATCGGTATTAAGGGTGTGGTGAGCAACCCCAAGAATGCTTTGCTTGAACGGACTTGAGTTGATATCGAAACGCTACACCATTTGTCGCGCCAGAGTTGTTGTTGAGGAGGCCGACTGCATAAGGTATTCTTCGTAGCACCGTGAGGCCTATCGTCCGAGTAATTGATCGCGATACTGTCAGCTTTCCCTCTGAGTAGGGCCATGATACCTCCGTTCCGCAATAAGTGGGGTGTGACGGGGTCACACGAGCACCTTGCTTAGAGGAAGCGTGCTATTAAGAGTATGCAAACTCTAAGTGAACGGCAGTTCACTAGTCCCTGGTCTTAGGGTCTTAACAGGCAGTTTCGCGTAAGTTTTAGACTGTTTTATTTTTGGTTCATGAGGTCATTTCGCCTGTAATACAAATAAGTAATTAACTATAATTGTTCCTATATACGTATATAAAAGTAGTTCACGTACTATTGGTTGGCATTCAGCCGCTAGACTTACGTGGAAGTGGTGTGACCTAAACCACTTATTACAGAGTATTCACAAAACGAATAGGGGACTTAATAGCCAGTTTAGCGTAAGTTTTAGACTGATTTATTTATAGTTAATTTGGTCCATTTGGCCTGTAATACAAATTACTAATTAACTATACTTCATCCTAATTATGCATATAAAAGGTAGGTTTAATGTTATTGGTTGGCCCTCAGCCACCGTACCTACGTGGCAGTAGTGTGGCTCACACCACAGTGTGGCCCACACCACTCCATCAGAGTATTAAAACAAATACTCGCAGAAGTATATCTACTTCTAAAGGCGGTACCCTTTCTAGGGTACCCCTTTCATGTAACCCCGTTACATCCTCCCCCACTTAGGTTGGAAAACCCCCCAACCAATGAGGAGCTAGGAAGAGAGCTCCGCTCTCTTTCCTGTCCTTGTCGATACCCATCGACGAGCCACCGTTGTGGCTTTAAGGCTTTCATTCAGCCTTTTGCGCTTTCAGAACACCCAGAGGTTCCCACGTCAACCTCCCGAGATGCCCAAGAAGGCAAGCACCCGCGGCGCTTCGGCGCCTTCCAAGTCTAAGACCGCGAGGTCGAAGACTTCTAAGGCCAAGTCGAAAGACAAGGCCGCTCCGCGCAAGGAAGTCCGCAAGGCGGCTTCCGAGGTAGGCAGCAAGCGCACTGCTGCCGCTGCCAGCCAAGAGGGGATTTCGCGACGTAGTCGCTCGCGCTCCCTGTCACCCGACGATAGGCCGAACCCTCGGTTCGCCTATCGGGACCACAGTCCTGGATCTGAGTCCCCGGAATTTCATATTCCTATTATCACGGGATCAGAGTCCGACGGGGACTCTCCTGGATCCGCTAAGGATCCAACTTCTTCTCAGGATACTCCTTCACAGGACGCTCCTGCACAGGACGCTCCTTCGCAGGACGCTCCTGTTGATGATGCTGAGTCATCAGAGGCAAAGGCAGCTTCGACGAGCTCGCCTGCCAAGAACCTTACCTTAACCGAAGGTAAGGCTCGAGCCCAAGCTGCGAAAGCAGCTTCTCCAAAACGGGCTGGCGAGGGTGCTGCTGCTGCTAAGAAGCGCGCAGCCCCTGGCTCTCCTACGTCAGAGCCTTCAATCGCAAAGGGATTCAAATCCCTGTTCGACTCCTCAGACGAGGAGGAAGAGGAGGGGGCTGTCTCCGAGCCCCGAGAGATCTTCAACGATCTCGATGAGCAGCAGGAGCGCTATCAAGCTGCTCAGCTGCAAGGCACTCCTGTGCCTCCCACGCCGGTGTATCCTCGCGGATACTACCCACCGGATGCGGGGTCTGGGTCTCCCATGTTCTTGGAGCACCTCAAGGCCCCTCGTGGTCTTAACCATGGGCGCACTTCGCGTGGCGCCTATGAGCGTGCCTTGGTTCAAGATGAACCACTCTTTGTCAATGACATTGAGGCCGCTAGGTGTGTGCTTCTTGCACCACACCGAATTCCTCTCAAGGAATTCACTAGTCTCCGGAAGAAACCGGAAGACCGTGGTGGGCTCTTCCCCGTGTGGGGCTACCCTTGGGTACAGCTCGAGAACACCACAACCCAGACCCAGGCAGAAGACCTGTTCTGGAGATGGGTTTCTCTAAAGAACTTCACAGTTCAGGAGTTGAAAGAACTCCGGGAAGATCGCCTGCTGTCCTATGTCTTGGACCAGCGAGATCTTCGAATTGAGTTTGCCCACTTAGTCGCTAAGCGGCAACTCCACTCCGTCATGGAGGGACTTAGACAGCAGTCTAAGTCCAGCGCTCAAGATGAGCGCGGGTACGGTCCCGTCAACCCAGGGACCGTACACCGTAAGGCGGCTAAAAAGCCGCGGACTACTTACGCCCCTGCTGTTGATCCCAAACCTCAACAGCCTTCGGGCAGTCAACCCGGAGCCGGTCTTCCGGCTCCCACGAGTCTGTGACGAGGTGTAACCCCACCACTTCACTAGCAGCTGGCGCTTCCCAGAGCGCCGCCGCTCCTGGACGACCCGCTCCACATGATAGTGGAGCTCGCCGTTCCGGTCAAGGAGGGCAGGAGGAGCTCTCGCACGCGTTTGAGTACGCGGCTCCTTCTCAGCCGTATCCTTCTGGACCCTCATCTTCGGGTCGGGACTCTGTGGGGTCCCTGTTAAGCGACGAGGTCCGTCAGCTTTGAGATCGTGTTTACGCGGTCGAGATAGCCCTTGGGCTTGGACCTGGTGGTCAGGCTGCCTCTCAGGCTGGCAAGCCGGGGACCCTTGAGGTCCTTCGCCAAGACGTGGACGCTCTTGGTCGTGACACTCATGAGCTCCATGGGCGCGTTGACCGCCGAGCTCCGGCTGCTGCCTTGAAGGAGCTCCGTCGAGGCTTAGAGACTCTAAGCCATGAGGTGCATGGTCGTATGCCCTCTTATGAGCCGCAGGGGTATTCGTACCACTCGGCTTATGAGTATAGCTCTTACCCAAGCTCTTCCCATTCGGTACCGTCATACCCGTCGTATGACTCGCGTGGGTACCAGCCTGTGTATCATTCACAGGCTTCGACACCGGCAACTCCGGTTGTCCAGAGGGCTCAGCCTCGTTTCGAAGAGGTGGGTTCTCACCTTGGTCTTCCTCCGTCCGAGAAGGAAGACCCAGCGGATCGTGATACCGCTTAAGACGCCCCACGTAGAACGTCAAGTGCGTCGCCATTGACTTTGGGAGGTCAATGGTATACGCCGCGCCATGTCTGGCCAGGACCGCAAAGGGTCCGATGAAGCGGTGCTTCAACTTGTTGCTCTCGACGGAGCTAACGACCTTGAGCGGTAGGTTTTTAATGTCTAATAGGACTAATTCACCTTCCTTAAAAACACTCAAGTTTCCTCTTCCTTTCATATTTGAGTACTCCATTTGTCTATCTTGGGCCGACGCCATAGCGTCTCTGACCCGGCTGATCAACGTCAGCCTGTCGTCTATAAACGACGACAATTGTCTTTTTAAAGACTCGGGCTCTATTTCTGAGACCTGGGAGGAAAAGGCTTTCCGAGCCTCTCCCCCACTTACGATGGAGGCCACGGTGCCTCCCCGCAAGGTTAGCAGCACCTGGGGGTGTCGTAATCCATTCAAATAGAACGGGGTAAACCCCGTTGATGCCTGTACCGCATTGTTGAGTGTAAACTCAACCATAGGCAGCTCGCCCGACCAGGACGGAGGTGCCTCAACACAGATGCTCCGAAGAGTATCTTCGAGCACGCGATTGGCGCGCTCCGTCTGACCATCAGTCCGTGGATGGTCCGCAGTTGACATCGTCAACTTAGTTCCCAGCAATTGGAACAGGGTGTCCCAGAACGCGCCCGTGAAACGCGGGTCTCGATCCGAGACTATGGTCTCTGGTAGACCATGATAGCGAAACACTCTATCGAGGAACAGCTGTGCAGCTTGTTTCCCGGTGACCTTGTCACGTACCGGAGCAAGATGTACCATCTTGCTCAAACGGCAGACAAACACCAATATGCCGGTGTTGCCCTTGTCATCGGCCGGCAGGCCGAAGACGAAGTCGAGACTCATCGACTTCCAGCAATCTGCTGGTACAGGTAGGCTCTGCAGTGGAGCCGAGGCGTTGCCCGAAGGCTTCACCCTCTGACATGTTTCACATGTCTTGACATAGTGTGCCACCCACTTATACATGCGGGGCCACCAAAATATCTGAGAGACCATTTGGTAGGTCTTCTCCCGGCCAAGATGGCCACTTATCGGCGCACCATGCGCCTCTAGAAGTATGTCATACTTCAGATCCTCGTCATTTGGTACGACAACCCGAGGAGGATCTCTAGGGTCTACTCTGTAATGGAGTAACCCTTCGGCCAGCTCATAACGATGAAGCTGCTCCCGCTGTCGAGGCGAAAGCCTGTCGACTTTGGCGTCCTTGCCATCGGACAAGAACTGCACCAGTGGTGTGTAGTTCTCGTCCTCCTGATACGCTAGGCGTATCCGATCGTACAGATCTGTCGTGACCCGACTGACATGAGCTAGTTCATAGTCAGGTCGACGCGACAATGCATCGGCAAGCACGTTCAGCTTGCCCAGCTTGTATTCAACGCGGAAGTTGTATTCCGCGAAGAATGACAGCCACCTCGCCATCCGCTGCGACAGATGCGGCGAGTTGGTGGCAGTCCGCAAGGACGCGTGATCAGTATAGATCACAAAGGGCCTCGTGCCCAAGAGATGTACTCTAAATTTGACAAGAGCGTACTTCATCGCAAGTAGCTCCTTGTCATGAACGGGATAGTTCCGTTCGGCAGCCTTCAGCTGCCTGGACTGGAAGGAGATGACACGTTCGTGTCCTTCATCGTCCTTCTGCAACAGCGCACAGCCTATTGCATAGTCAGAAGCGTCACAGACGACGCTAAATGACTTGTTTTCGTCCGGCAAGGCCAGGACTGGCGCTTGCTGTAAGCTCGCCTTGATGCTGTCAAAAGCATCCTGGTGCTGTTGCTCTCAGACCCAGTTGGCATCCTCCTTAAGAGATCCGACAAGGGTCGAGCTAGTTCAGCGTACCCTGCGCTGTACTTATGAAGATAGTTGGCTAAGCCCAACCACTTCCGGAGGTCCTTCTGCGACCTCGGGGTCGGCCAAGCCGCTATGGCCTTGACCTTCCCTGGGTCGACGCGTACGCCGACCCTGCTGACAAAGCAGCCGAGGACTTTTATCTCCTCAGCTGCAAAGACGCACTTATCGATGGTGACATAGAGCTTGTTAGCTCTCATGACCTCAAGCACTACGGAGGTGCTTCAGATGCAACTCCATAGCCGTCTGGCCGTCTTCGGCACGGCTATGGATAAATATTTCGTCAAAGTACGTCTGAGCGAACGTACGCAATGGTCTGAACAATTGAGTGACCAAGCGATTGAGCGTCACTGGGACATTCGAAAGCCTTGTGGCATCACTAGCCACTTCCAAAGCATCCCACTCGGGGTGATCACCGCGGTGAGAGGAATATCACTTTCCGCATCAGGATCTGGTAGTATCCGTCAATCAGATCCAGGGCACTGTACAGCGTACAACCGACATGTTGTTCAACAACACATCCTTGCGAGAGATCGTCGTCTGTGCCGGTACCGTCGCATTGTTCAGCTTGTTGTAAGCGTGAACCAGACGCCACTTCCCGTTCGGTTTACGAACGCAGAAGGTTGGCGTCGAGTGCGGGGACTTCGACTCCCGCACCATGCCCGACTTCGCCTTTTCGGCGAAGAAGGCATCTATGACCTCGCACTGTTCGCGAGGTAGAGGCCACTGTCTCGTGACACAATACTTTGTGCCAGGCACGAGATCAATCTCGTGCCGAACTCTCCGATCCGGCGGGAGTTGGGATGGTGGGTGCTTCGACACCACATCCGAGTACTCTTTCACAAGAGGATATACTGGATCCTCCGGGTTCTTGAGAATCTCAGAACCCAAGCGCGTTGCGCACTGCTTCGTGAACCCCTCCAGGACATCCTCGTCCATTACGGAGGAAGAGGTCAAATCTTCAGGAGAGGTCTCCGGCTTCAGGAGCACCATCTCCGCAATCTCTCCGGCCTTCAACTCGGCCAGGAAGTCCTTCTTGGACAATTCCTCGAGGTTTAGAAGTGCTGACACCTGCCTTCACTTGACGACCGGACACGCCGTCGAAGACATGATATTGCTCTTCGACCGGCCGTGCCGGTGGAGTCTCAGACCCCGAGTGTGATGCTTTGTTATCCGCACGGGAGGTGCTCAACGACACCTCCACCCTCGTACTGGTCTTCTTGACCCCGCGTGGAACTCTGTTTCCCACGCTAGAGACGCAAGCTGCGCTCTCATTCTTCTCGGTCGTCTCGACCACGCGTGGAACTATGTTACCCACGCCGGAGGCGCCAGCAGCCTCAGCTGCTTGCGGACCTATGTTACCCGCCTGTGGACCTATGTTACCCACTTGTGGACCTATGTTACCCGCCTGGTCAGTGCCGTCCGGCACTGTCACAGTCGAAGCTCATACGGCGCGACGACTCTTAGCGTTGGGACTTGCCGTCGTGGCAATCCCACACGCTTGGCAATGAGCCTTGGTCTCACGACCGGTTGCGAGGCCCATCGCAACATCTTCGTTGGAGTCCGTGACTCCCAGTACTTCTTCGGGCGCATAAGCGCCTTGGCGACCATCTCTGGCGCCCCAGTCCCGGACAGAGGTGGGATCATTACTCACCAAAGCTCTGTCGGAGACTGCAGACCGGCTAGCCCCAATGGCTTTGCCGCGCCAATCGATCCAGGGCTCGTGCTTTTCGAGCCACGGCATGCCCAGGATCAAGTCGTACTTGTCCATGTCTAGGACAAGGAACGACTCCGTGCTGTCAAAGTCCTCAAACTTTACAGCCAGGTCCATACGGACCCCAGGTACGTTAACCACCGTACCATCGGCCAGTCTCACCGAGACATGGCCCCTGCCTTTGCTTTCTCGCAAAGCATCGGCATACTTGTCGCCATTCCGCGCGACCGTCTGGCGTCGAGCAAAGTTCGTCGACGCCCCAGAGTCAATCAGGACTCTAAAGGGATCTCCATATCACCGTACACTCGCGTGTACCACGAGCAGTCCGCCGCTGCTCTTCCTCGTCTCGAGAGCACCCAGGCTCTCAGGGGCTAAGCCTCCATGGCGTGCGCCGTCCGCACTCCTACCATGGGGACTTAGATCTTCCCCAGTAGGGCGCCCCGCCCCTACTGGTGACCCCAGTTCCCCTGGCTCTTGGGTCGCGGCTTCTGCCACGGGCCCCTCGAGCCCCTAGGTTTGGAAGGGGACTTCCTTTGCCCTCCCGCAGGGCAGGCACGTTGCATGTGCCCGAGCTTCTCACATCCGTAGCAACGGATGAGGCTCTGTACGGCCGTACCCAGTTCCATGGGTACCGGCCCGGTGCTAGCTCCAGCTGCTGGAGCTCCTAGCACTGCGCCTGACGACGCATTGTGGCCTTGCCATACCGACGTAGGAGTACGAGCCTGTCGGTGGTTGTACTCCTCTTGGAGGGCGATCTGGATCGCTTCCTCCATAGTGTTCGCATGCACGCGGAACAACTGTGTGCGGGATGGGCCCACCTTCAGGCCATCCATGAACACTGTCACCTTGATATGTTCAGGTAGGGGATTCCCCACCAGAGATGTAGCAAGTACTCGCATCTCCTGGATGTACTCATGCAGCTCACGCTTCCCTTGTTTACAGGCAAGGAAGCGCGAGCGCTGGCGATACTCATAGTTCGCCGGAAGGAAGGCGGCTCTAAGCTGTTGACACAGCTGAGACCAGGTTGTGAAACAACCAGGCGTTGTTGCTTCGCGCGTGTACGCCCAGGTCTTCGCCCGACCTCCTAGGTTGGACAGGGCGAAAGCGACTCGAAGTCGCTCGGTCGAGATTAGAGCCGCGTCCATCGCGAGCTCTACCTCTCTGACCCAGAAGTGGAGGTTCTCTCCCTCCTTTCCCTCATAAGGATTAACCTTAAGCCTCAACGGCTTAGGTTGGGCTGGCTTCATCTCAGCCACGGGGTCTGCAGCCCCTGTACGTGGGCGATAAGCCCTCTCTCGTACGTGTCGAACGCCTCGATGCGTTCGACCTGCTCAGCCGGCGTAGCAGCCGCCAAGCTTCGGAGGGCATCTCCTCCAAAGATGCCCACCATCTTCCGGACCGACTCAAACTGCGAGTCGGTCAAATGAGGGAACTCCCCTCTATCCATCCTGGCTTACCTTGTAGGAGCCACTGAGGATTCAGGTAGTCAATCTACCCGCGTAGGCGTGGATTGACTACAAGTGCTACCAAGTATGCCGGGGTCACACGAGCACCTTGCTTAGAGGAAGCGTGCTATTAAGAGTATACAAACTCTAAGTGAACGGCAGTTCACTAGTCCCTGGTCTTAGGGGGACTTAATAGCCAGTTTAGCGTAAGTTTTAGACTGATTTATTTATAGTTAATTAGGTCCATTTGGCCTGTAATACAAATTACTAATTAACTATACTTCATCCTAATTATGCATATAAAAGGTAGGTTTAATGTTATTGGTTGGCCCTCAGCCACCGAACCTATGTGGCAGTAGTGTGGCTCACACCACAGTGTGGCCCACACCACTCCATCAGAGTATTAAAACAAATACTCGCAGAAGTATATCTACTTCTAAAGGCGGTACCCTTTCTGGGGTACCCCTTTCATGTAACCCCGTTACATGGGGGCATAATTGAATGGAGGTACACCTGCTCTGCTTGCAATGTGCTTGGGGGCGTTGCCGATAGCTGCCGAGTCAAGGGTTCAGGCATAGATTTTCGTAGTTCGTCATCTTGAGATCTCGGCGAACTTGCCATATATGATTTAACGCTAACACGGGACACAAACAACGATCATTTGAGCGGAGCATTGTGCGCCACGCGCCACGGCCGAATTGGTTGCTCTTCGCCCCGCTTAAACCGATTGTGACTGTAGAGGTCTATCGGGCATCGTTATTTTCCCTTGGCGTCCGTGAAGTAGACGTCTTTGAATTTGAGGCAGTAGAATGACCGCGTATTTTCCGCTGTTGAAGTGGGACTTGCGCGGTATGCAGATCTGGTGGGAGCGCCGGCCATTTCAGGCGGAGGTAGCAGTATCTGTACAGTCAGGGTAAGCTCTCTAATCACACTCTCCGTTTTGCGTATCAAGGCACAGGCTGATCTCAACGTATACTTCTAACAGGTTTTGAGCCCAGATGGATGCAGCCTCCAAAGACGCCGAGCTCGAGCAGAAGATGCCCGTGCCGGTGCCCGTCGTCCAACACGACGGCGGTGAAGTAGAGAGTCACGCTGCAGCTCCCGGTCAGGGCCGCGGCGGTGCCCCTAGTGCTATGGACGCTGGTGCTGGGAATAATGGTGGAGAGGAAACGGAGATGATGGCGCTGCTACGTGCTATGGCTAAGCGCATGGATAAGCTCGAGGAGTCTAACGCCAAGGTGGAGAAGACGCTGGCGGGGAAGAAGGATAACTTGAGGGTCGACACGTTCGTGACTCCCCCACCAAGCCCGTTCGCCTCGCGCATGGGCATGGATGCATGCATGCACATCGACTCGCTGGTCGGGTCACCAAGGCTGCCGCGGATGATGACGCCACCGCGACGGGTGGAGCCAGTTCACCCGTACTTTGCAGCGCAGCAAGACCACGAGGTACCACTTTCCCGCCTGCAGCACCTCTACGCTGCGCACCAAGCACATCAGGCGGCCCAAGCAGGAGCAGCGCAAGGAGTACCTCCAGTTCACCCACCATCACAAGGTCAAGGTGGGGCTGGAGAGCAAGGTCAGGGGCAGCCGGGCAACGGCTACCCCGACGCCCGGCAGAAGAAGCTGTCGATTAGGCCCTTCAGCGGAAAGGAGCTCTATGTGGGGCTCGGATCTGGTTTCCTGGAATGGGGAAAACGCTTCGAGAGGCAGATTGTGCTCGCGCAGGCAGCCTGTGGATTCACATGGACAGAGTTCGTGAAGATCGACTTGCTTGGAAACTACCTAACGGGAACTGCCGAGAGATACTACAACAGGCAAGTGGAGTCATGGTGGTCCCAGATGCCGACACTTCAGCATATCATGGAAAATATGCTGGAGACCTACAAGACCAACTTGACGCCCGCAAGGGCGATGCAGCTGTTCACGGCCCCGAAGGACACGAAAAGGACATGGCCGGAGCACTACATGTACTTAGTGGCAATCTCGGAGGCGACTGGTGGCGGCGCAGACTATTTGGTGCTGAACAACGTCGTGCAGTACGCATCGGCGGACTTGAGAACGGCGCTTATGGCTAAGGTTGATAGCACACGCACTGACTACCTGGCGCACGCGGAGGAGCTGGCGCACTTTGCTCAGGCGTGGGAAAGCGAGACGAAGAAAAAAGAATATCGGTCGAGAACTCGTCGGAGCGGTTAGTGAGCGGGGAAAACGGGAAACACGCAGCTGCTACAAGTGCGGACAGGCTGGACACCTTAGGGCTGCGTGCCCTGGAAAGGAAGAACAGGAGGAGCCGGACATAACACTTGCATTGAGGCAGAGACTGGATTTTAGATAGCGGTTCCAGTCGTCACCTCGTGAACGACCAGTCGTGGCTGGAAGATTTGGAGCCGCACGTGGATTCATGCACACAGCCAAATGGAGACCCGCTCAATATCACGATGAAGGGGACACTCACGTTGCGCGTGAAGGCATGTGGACGGGAGCAAACTTTGAAGCTCACGAATGTGTACTACGCTGCGGACGTGGTGCACAACCTGCTGTCGTACGGTTCGCTGGATGCGATGGGCTATTCGTTGGCGCAGCGAGGTGGAAGGCGCGTGTTGGCGGCCAAGGACGGAGAGCGCGTGGTGTTTGACGTGGATCTCCGAAAGAATGTGCTGGTCGTGGAAGGGACTGTGGTGAAGCTCAAGAAGGCTCCAGCCGAGGTCATCATGTCGACGCTTGGTGGGGAAGCGCACAGTGGGGACGATTTTCCCCCGGATGTGCAGCAGGGGACGCTGGTGGAGTTCCACAAGCGTCTAGGCCATCTGAACTACGACTCGGTGGAGAGGCTAGGATCGCGCTCACGGACCACAAGCGCGTCAACTGCTTGACTTGCGCGTAGGGGAAACAGAGCAAAGGGCGGCAATCGCGGAAGGACAGCGGCGCTCACTCGTCCATATATCGTATCGGCGGGGTTATATGCTCGGACCTGAAAGGCCCGATGACGCCGAGAGATCGTCTAGGAAATCGCTATATGATCAATTTTGTTGATCACAAGAGCAACTACGTGAGATGTTCTTGGCGAAGACGAAGGACCAGGCTGCGAAGAAGTTCGAGCACTTCTTGGTGTTCTTCGAGAAGGAGTTTAACTGCAAGATTCGTGTGCTGAGGACGGATTCGGGTGGGGAATATCAAAACGTGGATCTGTTCTGCAAGACCACGGGCGTTGCGAGGCAGCGCAGTGAGGCCAACAACCAGGCCAGCAACGGGAAGGCGGAAAGGATGCACCGCACCGTGATAAACATGGCGCGTTGTATGGTTTTTGCGTGTGGGCTCCCTTTGAGCTTTTGGGGGGATGCGGTACAGTACGCAGCGTACATTCTCAATCGTGCGCCGACTAACGCAAATCATGGACGCGCGTCGCCACTCAAGGTGCTGACGAAGCAGACGCCACAGCTCGGCAAGATAGTGGTTTTCGGGTCGCCGTGCTCGGTCTACAGAGACCCCAGCAACAAAAACTTCTCGCAAAGGGCACAGCAGGGTATGATCATCGGTATTGGGGAGGAAGTGAAAGGCTACAGAATCTACTTACCCAAGGACAAAAAGGTGGTGACGTCTCAGCATGTGCGGAATATCGAGACGCTGGACAAGACGCAGAACTTGCAGGTGCAGAGGCTGTACGAGGACGAAGCTGAGCCGAGGCTGAGCAGGGCAGCGGAGCTGCGAAGCGAAGCGCGGCGAACAAGGAGAGCGGCGGGAAAGGCCGCGGTAAGGAGCGCAAGAAGAGCTCAAGCAAAAAGAAAACCTGGACGAGAGAAAGACGTGTGACTCGTTCGGTGGCGAAGGCTGCTGGAGCTGACTCGGCTGAGACCGATCAGCAGAACACGGCGGCGGAAAATGTCGTGAACAACGTTCTGGAGTCGGATCCCAAGAACTACACGGAGGCCATACGCAGTCAACAGAAAATTGGCAGGGAGAAGGCCATGGTTGATGAGCTCAGAGCTCTGGAAGACAATAATGTATGGGAGGTGGTGCGACTACCGAAGGGAGTGTGCGTCCTGCACACCAAGTGGGTGTTCAAGACGAAGCTGGACGCGGAAGGGTTAATCGAGCGGCTCAAGGCTCGACTCGTTGCCTGCGGAAACGAGCAGACGTTTGGTGTTAACTACAGCGTAACATTTGCTGCAGTCATCGACATGACTAGCGTGAAAGTGATATTCGTACTTGCGAGGAAGTGGCGTGTGCCGGCCAAGCATGGCAACATACCCAATGCCTATGTGAAGGCGGACAAGGAGGAAGACTTGCGTACCTATATTAAGGTGGTGCAAGGGATGAAGATCTCTGAGGAGATAAAAAGAAACTGAAGTCGCTGGACATTAAAGATGGAGGAGCTGAAGCTGTGACTGTGAGGACTTTCAGTCGCTCGTCGGAAGTTTGCTGTGGATTGCGCGCTGTACGAAGCCGGACATTGCCTTCGCAGTTCATAAAGCCACCCGACGGACGCACGCTCCGACAGTTGCAGATTGGAAGTTGGTGAAGCGCGTGTTGCGCTACTTAGCTGGAACGAAGTCGCTGAAGCTGCGTATGAAAGAAGTCGAAGACGAGGGTCAGTCGCTGAGAGTGATCGGATACAGTGACGCAGACTATGTTGGCGACAAAGCTGACAGGAAGTCGACCACCGGAGGACTCGTGACAGTGGACGGTATGCCCATTAGCTGGATCTGTAAGAAACAGGGTGGTGTCTCGCTCTCCACAATGGAAGCTGAGTACACCGCCGCGTCCGTGGTGGCGCAGGAGATGCTCGGAGTACGGGAACTTCTCGGCGAGTTGAGGGTGCCGTTAGAGACGCCAATGGGGCTGCGCGTGGACAATCAAGCCGTGCTGAAACAGCTGGGAGGAGAACAATCGTCTGGAAAAGCAAAGCACATAGACGTACGTATTAAGTTCGTTGGGGACTACGTGAGGCGTGGCGTGCTGCGGGCTGAGTATCTAGAAACCAAGGAGATGGCGGTGGACGTGCTGACGAAATCACTGAGTGCGCCAAGAATGATCGAGCTGCGAGCTCGAGTTGGACTACATTGAGGATGCAGTAAACTCGCTGAAATCGTCGGCGAGGAGGAGTGTTGAAAGTGGGACTTGCACGGTATGCAGATCTGGTGGGAGCGCCGGCCATTTCAGGCGGAGGTAGCGGTAGCCAGTGTTGTCAATAGCAACGTTGATTCTTAAAAACGTTCGAACGTTTTTATATTCCAAATCCAATATAAAAAAATTAAATGTTGAAATGGTCTGAAACCCTGGCAAATCGGATCAGGAAGGTACCTTTGATATTACAGTAACGGCCCGAATACAAGGCTCCTTCGAAGTCCCTCCAGGCTGGAAGGTCGAAACTTCGCGTCATCAAACCAAACAGTCCCTACGAACGCATTGTATCTCCGGAGGAGCTGGATACGATAGTTCCTTATGGAACACCGTCGCGGCGAAGATCTAGTTCACGCAGGAATACAGCTTTCGTACGGACGTCGGGTGCTGAATAGCCAGATGACCAACGCCATGAAGGAATCGATGAAGACCCTGAAGAGGAAGACGAAGGAGTTGCTAGCAGCGATCCTCTAAAACACTGGGACGCAATTTCTACCTGGCTGGAAAGTTGCGAAGAAGAATGGAACCGCGTTCCCAACGAAGCTGCCGAGAGTGTGCAGATGTCAAATGACGAGAACGATATATTGCATGAGGCATCGGAGGATGAGGAAACGCAGATGCCTCCATTTCCTGATACGAATGATCCCCACTTTCCACAGGAAGACATCGAGTTGAAGACTACGAGGGAAGAAGGCCACACTAGATGAATTGTTTATGCTTTCTTCCTCTACTGCATCGGTAGTGACGCGATTGCACTTTTAGAATTAAACTCATGATTCAGAAGACGAACGCAGTGTTTACCTTTTTAACAGGTTTGGTCTATTATTCCTTCTACACTATTTTTTGCCCTTCAAGCGTCCGGCAAGTCTGCTGGCGTTCACCCGAGAATGGCGATAGCCTTAATGCTCTCAGAGCGTCTAGTAAGACTCTGTTCACGATCACCTAGTTGTGGCGGTGGCGCCGATACTCTCAATGCCTCCAGTACGTCTCTAAAGGTGTTCCCTAAGTTGTAGCTGTAGCGATGACGCTCTCAAAGCGATCGACAAGTCTCTGCTGAAGTTCACTCGAGAATGGTGAAGACATTAAGATCTCAGCGAGCCGTGGAAGTCTCTGCTGGCAACACCACGTGGTGTTGGTAATCAGCACAGTATCATGCCGAATACAGGACTGTTGTGGACTTTGCCAGCATACAATTATCAAGTCAGGTAAATGAACCCATCTAGCAAAAAAACATTTAAATGTTCAATGAAAAAATTCGAAATTTTTACGAATGCGAAAAAACGTTGCTATTGACAGCACTGCGATAGCTGTACAGTCAGGGTAAGCTCTCTAATCACACTCACCATTTTGCGTATCAAGGCACAGGCTGATCTCAACGTACACTTCTAACATCCGCGACGAGATACTCTCACCTACGAAGCTAGAAGAAAATAGCTATCAACACGCCTCCCCATAGGAGAAGCCTGTCACGGTTGACGAAAATCAAGTGAACGGCGCAGCAGTCGAAGAAACGCTGGGATCACAGGTTGTTTCTTCATGACGGGGTCGAAACCTGCCTGATTCCCTTCAGTAGAATATGGAGCCTAGGGGGAAGGCAAATCAATGTCGCCGTAAGGGCGTTGATATCATAGTATAATGGGCGAATTGTAGAATATTGGTTGCCTCGGCGAGTCTTGTTATCACCGTATTTCCAGAGATAAATCGCGAAGTAGCACAGCTTGTATGCTCGACTGCTTGGCGTATCGAAACCATGAAGACCACCTCATCATACGAGAGAATGACGGCCATTGGCGCCAGGCCTCGTTGTACTTGCGAGTGGTAGACCGTACCAGGGAGTTGCTGAGCAGCATTGCTCCCACACGGCGGAGAGAGCGAGGAGGGTGCGCCTATCGGGATCTGTCACCAGGAAGAAGAAAGATTAGTCCACGTGCTCCACAGAGAGTGGGTATCGGTTCAAGCCCGGCTTCGGGCTCTGTTGTAACGTTGGAATGGTCTGGAATGTGCTCCACAGTGATAGCGAGATGATATTGAAGTTCTGCTCATGAGAGTACCTAATTGAGTGGGCAAGTAGACAGAACACAACACCCACAGATGCTAACCAAGTCTGGACGAGTCTTTGTTGGTACGTTGAGAGTGCATCAAACGTCTATGCACTAGATAAAACCTGGTAAATAGATAAAACATCGATCGAACAGAGTCGTAGAATCCCTCAATCAGTGGGACGATGGAACTTTTGTCGCTATCACTTAGCCCGCAGAACGCCATGGCCTCAAGGTGAGGTTGTAGTGGTTCAGCACTTGATTTCTGGTCGAGACGGATACATGTACCGAACAAGATGTTTATCAGTGACAAAGCCAGCAACGAATTGAATAGAGAAGCGAAGAGAATCACTGAGATTTGCCCCATGCCGTTTTTCAGTGTCGCGTTTACCCGGGGCTTGTTTCCAAAGAGGAAAGTTTATTAATGATTGAAATGCAAACAAGCAAACTGAGCCGAGCTAACTTCTCCTGTGTTTCCATCCGGGCTCAGTAGTCATGCAGTCGTAGGCGCGTGCCAGCGCCCACTTGGTGTCCGTGTAGTGTGCCCCTGATCCAATCCGGCGCAGTGACGTAAACCTCTCCTTCGCTGGTAGGGATGAAGGCGCGTGCCTCGCCATCCCCAACGCCTGCATTGGCCGGGGCTTGGACTCATTGTGTGCTGACGCGACCAAAGCTTGAAGCAGTGCCGTACGCTTGCCGACATAGCCTCCCAAAGCTTGGATGCGACAGCCGAATTGAGCTAGTAGACTTGGTTGCGAAGCTCGTCATCGGGGTCCGTTGTGGCGACATACTCGGCGACCTTAGTCAGGACATCTTGCAACAGTGTAGCAAACGGCTCCCAAGAATCTTCGATCGCCTGAAGACCAACCCAGGAAACCAGTAGTTCCCACCGACCTAGAGCTTGGTTGTAGCGGTGGTCGCGGATCGCTTCAACTCCTAGCATGATGCCTTGGCTGGAGACAAGTTCTAGCAGTTCAGCCGATTGGTTGAGATTCTCGTCGCAGTAGAACCGTAGTCGAGAAGCATGCACATCATACTCTCGTCCAGTGATGAGGTGCTTGATCAGGAAGGAGTGCTGATTCGCTTCAACCACCTTAAAGGGGCCGAGCCACTGGCCCAGCAGCTTATTGGAGGGGAGTCTTTGGTCAACACGAGACCACAAGACAAATCACCCACATCAAAATTCGCAGGAGTGCCCTTGTGAGCAGCCATATCCTGCAGCCGGCGTCGCTCCTTGTTCTCGATCACCTCCCTGTGCATCTCTTGGAGAGACCGACGTAGGGACTCCAGCTGTTCAGCCACATTATCCAGGTTGACGACCACAAAGTCGTCAGCGTCATCGCGGCGTCCGACGATCGCATCTAGTGGTGATGCAGCTGGGAGTCCCATGAACAGTTCGACAGGCGAATGCTGACCGAGCGTTCGAACCGGGGTGTGATTCAAATTTGACTGAAGTACCGGAAGCAGGTAGGGCCATTCGTGCAGGTCCAGGTTGTACTCCAGAAGCAGCGCTCTCACCACCTGAAGGACGTCCTTGTTCAGCCGCTCCACAGTGCCATTCAACCATGGGGAATACACTGGGGAAAATTCTTGTTGGATCTTCATTCTTGCACACAGATGTTTGATAGTTTCGTTGCGGAAGTGACTCCCTTGGTCCGATACCAGCATTTCTGGCACTCCGTAGCGTGCACACCAGAACGATAGCGCCTCAGCAGCTACGAACGCGGTGGGCGTAGCACACGGGAACAACTCACAGAAGTGAGTCAATTGGTCCTTCATAACAAGGAGATAAGCCGTGTCCCCGTAGCCACTTCCCAGGTACAAAAGTCGTAGTGTAGGGCTTCATTCCGCTTGTTTACCGTCAGTGTCGGCCCATACGGGCGAGGAATGATCCGAGGTCCCTTGACATGCTTGCAAAGCAAACATTCGCGAACAAACTTTTCAGTTTTGTCTCCGACACGAGCAATCCAAAAGCGTTCTTCCAGGATGGCCCGCATCAGTTCTTGGCCTCGGTGACCATGAGATCCGGCATGTGCAACAACAAATAAGCGTGCGAGTAGCTCTTTTGCTCCATTAGGGATCCACGGACGACCGTCGATCATGACCACTCCATCCACCTCCTCCAAAGCAACTCGTAGCTTAGACTGCTCCCGACCAGAGCCTTGCTGTGCTTGGCGGATATCGTCGAGAGTAGGGAACTGGAACGAATCGTCTGCAAGCGGTCTCAATTGCGAGATTTCGGTCATTGGCGGCGCGCGGCGGCTGCGCGTTTGCACTGCAGCGAGTTTGACCACTTCACGAGCGTGCCAGCGGGAAACAATATCTGCCCAGACGTTGTTTTCACCTGATATGTGCTCGATGACGTAATGGAGCCCACACAGCCGCATTGCCCAGCGTTGAAGACGATCGCGAACGTGCTTTTTTCAGTTCATCATGGGGTGCGAAGATGTAGATTAAGTTGGCGTGGTCGCAGTAGAGTCGAAATCCATTGGGACGAAGCAGTAAGTATTCCAGTTCATGGCAGGCTTTGACAATCGGGTATGCCTCCTTCTCCACGATAGTCCAATTGAGCTCGTTGTGCTTGAAAGTACCTCCCTTGCAGATAATCAATTGATGCTGCTGCTGTGCAACCGGAACATTCGGCTTCCACTCGAAGACATGAGTCTCAATAATCGAGTATCCCGTGAGGCTGGCGTCGGTGAACACCAGGAGCTCTGCCTGTGGGTCTGGTGTAGCCATCAGGGCGGAATCACGGACCAGTGCTAGCATCGCCTGATACGCTGCTTCCTCGGACGCAGACCACATGGTGGACACATTGAGCGCATTCCGGCTGCGACCACCAACGCGCTTCTTCTCAGCAACTAGTTTTTCTTGGAGGGGTGCGATCATGCGAGAGTAGTCCGGCAGCGAGTCTTGTAACCACGTAGTAGCGCACACGAAATACTGCAAGTCGGCAACCGTAGCCGGCGAGGGGAGCGTGGACAGCGCTTGCACACGGTTTGGGTCGTGTCGAATGCCTGCTCCACTGATGAGTCGTCCACACCATAGCACCTCCAAAGAGAAAAGGGAGCACTTGCTCATGTTCAGCTTCAGGTTGGCAGCAGACACAAGCGAAAAAAAATTCTTGAGCACGCCAACGAATTCCTGTACTGTATGCGCGTACAAAATGACATCATCAACCCACACGAGCGCAGAGTGGGGGATGAGTGGCGCTAGCACACGTTGCATCTCGCCTTGGAAATGTAAGGCGGAGTCCATTGCACCTTGGGGAACGCGGTTGGGAGTGAAGACACCATCTTCGGTGATAAAAGAGAAAATCTCACGGCTTTCCTCGGCCAGAGGAAGTTGCCAGAAGCCGTGCGTAAAATCCATGTTGCCAAACACCTTCTTGCCTTCCAAGGCCTCGGCCATTGTCGCTGCTGATGGCATGGCTCCAGCAATTGGGATAGTGACACGATTAACTGGTCTGTAGTCTATCGTGAGTCGAAACTTGTCTCGTGATCCTGGCTTGCGCACCGGCACAACAGCGCAGGCCCATCGCGAGGCGTTGTTTTTCTCCACCAGGTTGTTATCCACAAGTGATTTCACATATTCGCGAATAAACTGTGCCTGCAGCGGCGCGAATTTCCTCGGTGGCGTGCGGTGCGGGACTGCTCCACTCTCCAGTGTCACTTGGAGAGGCTCCACACGAGCTGGCGGGTCCGAGCTGACGGCATCACGCCAGATATCTGGGAACTGGGACAGCACGTCATTTACGACGGCCGCGTGCTCTGGAAGGAGACCATTAGAGACAGCCCGTGCTATTAATTGATCCAGTGTCGTGATTGGCTCCTCCGCTACTTGGTCCGCCTCCAGTCCATCACCTACCGGAAACTCATCATCTTCAACTGAAAGTGGTAGCGGGCCAGCAAGTTGTGCTAATTGGCGTTCAACATCAATACCTAACTCCTTCAAAGCATCCCGCCCGAGCAGCAGCTCGTCACCTCCACCTGCCAGTATTAGACACGGCACAGATCGCATAGAGACAGATCCTGCAATGGTAGATAGCTCGAGGTCCAGCAGCACTTCGTGGGCACACACCAAGCGGCGTCCATCAGCCATTTCCAAATCCACATGGGGGTTGCGCGGGGTCACTTGTAGCGTTGGCTGTGTGGTGAAGCGGATAATAAGTTTTCCGACTTCAATCTTGTCCCGTCAATCAAGGTCGCGAGTAACTCCTCTCTATGGTGATCCTCGATATAGTGACATTCACTATAATGACCAAGTGAATGCGTGCGCCATCATCCCCTTCCAAGACGATTGTACCCACGCGATATCGATCTTGACAGGTAAATATTGATCTTGACTTTATTATAGGTATTATGAAGCCAGTGCAGTATGGATAGCCACAGATGGGAAGCATAGGACATTAACCATTAATTCAGAGTTGTTTTTACCTTCTACTACACAAGTCTTCCTTCATCGACGCTATTCCGGGTAGGGATACACAAGATTGGCCTTCCCGACGCCACGCAGGATCAAGATCGACACTAAGTAGAACCCCTACGCCCAGATTGCTTGGCTGGACGTTCGTCAACCCTCAAATCTCAAGACCCCGCTATAGGAAGCGGCAAGCACGCATTGGAACCATTGGATAAAGGTCACACACCGACTACAAGACCCCCCGAGCTAAGATCGACACTGGTCGAGGCAAGATCGATCGAGTACAACCAAGATCGAAGCTCAATAACTACGCGGCGCAGCGAGTAGAAGTATCCCCGCTGCTGCCACCTTTCCCGCTGTCCTGTCAGACAGCAAGATCGACAACAAGCGCGTCTAATCGAGATCACCCGAGGAGCGATCTAGTCCCACCGACGGGTACACAAGGTGAGATCAAGAAACTTCACGGAAGATCGGAGTACCCCCTCCGTTAGTCGGCAGTTTGGGCGCAGTGTGCAAGAGGACTCCTGCGATCTTGCGATTTCGCAGAACCACTTCGCCACAATGGTGCGCGTGCCCGGATCTTTGGGTGACTCGGGATTTCACCGTGAGTCCCATGAAGAAGCGCATGCTGATCTTAGATCAGGGAAACCAGCGTCGTTGGAGATCGGATCACCAACGACACCGCTGAATCAAGATCGATCCGCAGATCGGCAGAGCTTTGGGAGGAGCTCTACCGACGGAACAGAGGATGGTCCGGCTACGGACTTAGAAGAGAAGCCTCTACCTCCTCCCCAGGTCCCTTCGGGGACCCCAGCAGATTGCGACGCAAGTCGCAATCTGCAGGACGAAAGTCCACCGGCGAAAGCCATCCAAACGCTCGTCTCCAAGTCGAGCACAAAAAAGAAGTCAGCAAGATCGAAGCCCCTACGGAAGAAGTTGAAAGCACCAGGATCGGACGCTGATGACCAAGACGATCTTAAGACAGTATGGACTGATGAGTCCCTCGAGATCGCATACCATAAGAAGGAACTTCACACCTTCTTGATCAAGAATCCCGTTATGCAGATTATCAAGCCGAAGATCATTAGTGATTTAAAAGGCCCAGTGCAGAAACCAACTGCAAGATCGAGCAAGCTAGAAGCTACGAAGGCGCTATTACAACTGATCAAGGAAGGTGGGATCATCGCAGGATCGTTCGACGCTAATGAACTATTCGATACGAGACTCAGTACGATCAACACGGCTTTAATGTCGATCTTCGATCTACTGAAGCCCTTGGTAGGCGAGAAGAACGTAACCTCTAAGGTCACGACCAGATCAACCGACGACATGCTAAGATCGTTGCCAGCACTCACATTGGAAGATCAGACAGGAACATCCTCACATTACGAGTCGGCGACTGAAGAAGTAGACACTGACAGTGCAGATGACCCACCCCGAATGACGCTGGGACCGTCAGGTGCTGCTATGCTACGGCAGCATGGAGATCGTGAGACCAAGCGAGTGACGGATGTCATCGCGCCAAACATGACACAAGGATCGAATGCGAAGTTGGAATCGTACTTCCAAGCGGCAATGAGCCGATTCTTGAAGGAACAACAAGGCCCTATCAATCCCGTGATCTTAGCACCAGCAGAAGACCGAGATGTGGATATGGAGTCTGTGGGATCGCTAGATCGACACCCAAGTCCTCATGAATACGACCCAGATGATCTCGATCTTGATCCTCCCAGACGCGCGACTGTAGCATCAGCATCAGCCATGACCACCGGAAGATCGACAAGTGTTCCACGTATACGAGTATCTGCCATGTCTGAACTCAAGGAGTTCGCGGGGAGAGAAGGGGACGAAGATCGAGCCAGGGCCTGGCTTAGCAAGGTAAAGTCTGCCTTTATGCGAGATCAAGCTCCAGACGAGGAAAAGTGTCTGGTGTTCGGCGATCTCCTCACAGGATCGGCTCGAAACTGGTATCGACAGCTTAGTCGTACAACACGCAGTACCTGGAAGGATTTGCTCCGCAACTTCCAGGTTCAGTATTGTGGACGAGGAGTGTCAGTCGCGAGGCAATATTACCACGCGCGCAAGAGATCGGACGAATCTCCGCTGGAGTATCTGTATCGGCTCAATGTGGCAGGACTCAGGGCCGCCTCCAGATCAAGGATGGACCTTCGGAAGTCCGACGTGAACACGTGGAGCACTTCATTGAAACTCTTGATGACCGCGATCTTGCAGATCACCTGGCTTTACTACGAATCCCAGATGCTGACACCTTGGAAGAAGCACTCCGATCTCGGCAACGAGCGAAGGCACGACAAAGTAAGGCTGTATATGGATCAATCAAGCCTCGTCAGAAGAACAGCGGTGTGGCAGCCCCGTCTGCTTCAACTCGGGTCGTCAGAGCTGTTAAGACGATCTCAGATAGCAGTGAGTCTGAAGAGGACTCTAGTGGATCGGACGGCGAAGCAGGATTACGTCGTGTCTACCTCGCAGCATCTGGAAACAATGAAGGGCAGCAAGATCAAGATCAAAGGAACCAAGATCGCAGTCGCTCGGAGACCGGAAACAATCGTGCACAACAAGATCGACATGATATAGGTTCACCACCTAAGCGATGCTCACACTGTGGGTCGCGCAAACATAGCGATCTTGGGTGCTGGGGACGTCTAACGTGCGAGAAGTGCGGCCGCAAAGGGCATCCCTCAGATCGCTGCCTATTCACATGCAAGGCATGTGGTGACATCCACGAAGCAGGAAAGTGTACCATGGAGGAGTTTTACAACTTGATCCGGCAATGGTACAATCCCACCAAGCACGCTGGCATGTTGCCAGAGACTGCAGAGAAGATGTTAAACTAGGACGCTCGCCGGTTTGGAAACCGGTACGAGACGAGCGTTCTAGCTATTGCATTTATGCATATGTCGAGAAACAATCGGAAGCAACAGTTAATCAGCTGATCGTTCCGATCGACAATACATGTGATCTTCTGGAGAAATCTACCGCTACAGTGTCAAGTCTACGCCAGATCGATGAATATGCAAGATCGAGTGTGATGATGGCCTTGAGATCTCCCCTGGGGAATCGCGGGGTTACTGGAAGTATCATGTTCCAGACAAGAAGTTCAAGCAATCTAAAGCTATGGGGAAGATCAACAACAAAAAAGCAACTTTGCTATTTGACAGTGGTGCTGAGGTGTCCATATTGGATGCCACCTTTGCTCGTAAGGTCGGGTGCCACATTGATGAGAGTCAAACGTTGGAATGCGAAGGTGTTGGACGATCTCCATATAAGATCGAGGGACGTACTCGTCTCAAGATCACGCTGGCAGGATCGCTAGTGTACTTCTTTGATGCATGGGTAGGTCCGCCCACTGGAGGTCAAGATCTGATACTAGGAATGGATTTCATGGTGCCAGCGGGTATCCGCCTCGATCTCGCTGATGGGACAATATGTCTGCCGACGAAGTCCGCCTTCAGATGGCTGGTAGGCGTCCTCTCTACGGTGACAAGGTCGAACATGTGTGCTGGAAGGATCACTACTGGATCGATGTCGGACAGACGGCCGAGATCAGGCTACGAGGTCAGACGTCTAACCAGTATAAGCTATGGGTCACCAGGGGAGATCGATGGGTACCAACGATCACAGTCGGACCAGGAAAGACACGTTATCTACAGGTAACCAATGTGAGTGATCGTGCACTAACTCTTCATGAAGGATCGAGAGTCGCAATGTGGTTGAGTGGAGATCGTATCCTCGAATTCCGGGATATGTATCCGTCGGATCGAGGAGATACGCTGAATGGCAAAATCTCGCGTATCAGGCGACTACGGATGAGATCAGTGAAGTGGATATTAACGAGCAGGTCGCCGAGCCAGCGGTGGAACGTCCCGAGTACGTAACACCAACTGCGATCTTACCACGGCCGGCAATAGCCGTCCAGAATATCGAGATCGCAGGGGACGGGGACGTAACTCTACCATTAAGCAAGTGTACATCTGACCAAGGCAAGATCGATCCTGTTAAGAGTAATGATCTTCACACCAAGATTGAGGCAAACATTGGCGATCCTACGATGGATGATGAAGTTTGTATCAAGGAAGGGGGGAGCTTATTCGCAGAAGATGTGGAAGATCAAATGGCTGTGCTACCAGAAGTAACCTCGACCACGGAAGAAGTCAAGATCGAAGATCTTCAAATAGGTGATGCCAATACCAACACCCAGGAGGAGATCGAACGTCTTGTGCAGATTATCTGGAAACGGAAACACCTTCTTATCGGAAAGGGCAATGCCTTACCACCAGCAGCGAAGGGAGTGGTATGTGACATAGATGTGGGGAATGCAAAGCCAGTCGCTCAACGTTGTCGCAAGGTGGCCATACAATTCCGCGAAAAATTGTACCAACTGATCAAAGGACTATTATCGGCTCGGATGATCCGACACTCGACATCCCTTGGGCGTCACCTATAGTTGTGATCATCAAGAAGAATGGGATCGACATCCGGTTGTGTATCGACTACCGCCTGGTTAATAGTCTGACAAGGCTCATGGTATATCCCATGCCTCTGATTAATGATTTGCTGGATGATCTCGATAAAGTTCTCTGGTATTGCTCTTTGGATATGGCCAGCGGTTTCTGGGTAGTGCCCATGACGGACCGAGCCCGATCGATCTCGGCATTTATTACTCCATTTGGATTGTTTGAGTGGAATCGAATGCCGTTCGGACTTAAAAACGCTCCCCAGATCTACCAGAGACTCCTAGACAATGCATTATATGGATTCGTGAAGGTGACCCAAGATCAAGATCGATCTGACCGAAAAGACATATTCGAGACAGGAGAACCTGATTTAGAGAGAAATGAGTCAGTGTTGGGACGTCGATCTTACATCGACGACATACTGGTAACCGGAAGATCGTGGGACGCGTTATGCGAAAAGATGGAAAGGCTGTTAGATGCCTGCGACGAGTGGAATTTGTCCATCAGTGTCGCCAAAAGCTTCTGGGGTCAGCAAAGGGTGGATTACCTAGGACATCGTGTATCAGCTGAAGGTTTGGAGACACATCCAAAAGATTTGTCGGCTTTACAAGAATTACCGTTTCCCACCAACCTAAGATCGATGCAATCATTCTTGGGAAGTCTCAACTACTACAGTCGATTTATTGAAGACTTCGCGATCTACGCATCTGTTCTGTACGAACTACGCGAGGCGGATTTCTATGAGATCGCTCGAAGGACAAAATCGACTGGGGACGATGAGAATGTTGCTACAGGAGAGGGTAACAAGTGGACTGAGGCTAGGACAGCGTTCGCCACTTTAAAGAACAAGATCGTGAATGCTCCGATCTTACAACACTTCGATGTGGATCGACAACCGGTGGTGGTAGTATACGCCAGCAAATGGGCGATCTCAGCGGCCCTGATGCAAGAACACGATGGAGTGTACAAGCCAGTAACTTTCACCAGTCGCACGCTCAAGCCGAACGAGATCAACTATGGTATGGTCGACAAAGAAGTGTTGGCTCTGCTCAGGATACTAGACATCTGCTATACTCAACTCGTGACAAGATCGATAAAGTATTGACGCGCCACTCCACATTAGCGTGGCTGCTTCACTCATCCGGGCTGCAAGGACGATTAGGACGATGGGCTGCACTTCTATCAAGCTGGACCCTTGAGATCGTGAAATGCACCAAGGGGGAGGATGAGATCTTGGGTGTGATCGCGGCAAGTATTACGCCCCGTAAAGAAGTGGACTCGATCTTGACCTCGATCGCTCCCAGGAAGCAACCACGACAAGTGATCTCGATGCCACCCCCAACAGTGGAACCAGGTGAACGGTTGTTAGTCGTTAGTTTCGATGGATCTGCACGTGTGAAACGAAGTGGCGGAGCATACAGTGGAATAGTGTGGAGTCTACCAGACTGGACAGTGATCTCAGCAGCATCGAAGTATAAGCTCGATCTTACGGTAAATGAGGCTGAGTATCACGGTCTGCTTCTATGCCTCGATCTCCTGTCAGATATGGACAGGGGACGCCTGATTATCTGTGGAGATTCTAATCTTGTGATCCGACAAATGAAGGGTGAGATCGAATGCAAGGCCCCGGGGTTAACGTTGTTAAGACAGCAAGCACTTGAACGTCTCCGATCTTGGCCCACCCATGAGTTCTTGCATATGAAGCGTGATTGGAATCAAAGTGCAGACAGTTTGGCGAGTGCCGCATTACGTCGCGAAAGTGGAGTTGTGATTGTCAAAGAAGAGGAGCGCCAAGATCTGATGACTCTCAATAGATTGGATGAGTTGCTAATAGCTAAGGACGATGCAACCCCAGTCAAGATCGCTGCAGTCACAAGATCGCGTAAGGAATGCCGTCCTCAAGTGTTACAAGAAGAGATCGTGCAAAGGATGAGGATAGAACGTATTAACCGAGCTCAAGACGAGGAGAAATGGATCGTCGATCTTAAGGCTTACCTGCGAGGGGACGTACAAGATCTTACGTCGACTGAAGCGAAAAGCTGTTCTAAGATTGCAGATCGCTATGAGACGGATGAGTCAGGATTACTGTTTTATTTTCCACCGACCAAGCAGTCAGACGAAGATCGCGATCTTGTCGCCAAGCTCGTAGTGCCTGAAACATTACAACACGATCTTATGCATCACTATCATTCGAGTCTGGAAGGTGGCCACCAAGGTATCGGACGGACATACCACAAGATCAGAGCTCATTTTCATTGGCGTGGATTATATCAGAGTGTGCAACGCTACGTGGGTCAGTGCATAGACTGCGAGACGGGAAAAGGTCGGCCTACGATCCACGGGGAATCGCCCGGTAATTTGCAAGCTACGTACCCATTCCAGATTATCGGCATGGATCACATACCGTCGTTACCAAGATCGTACAAAGGAAACACCGAGTTGCTGATCTGGATCGATCTATTCACTGGATATGTGATCGCAAGAGCTAGTGCATCGCGAACAGCTCAGACCGTCGCCGAGAATTACGAAGAATGTGTTTTCCGTCGATTCGGTGCAAGCGAGGCTATCCGACATGACCGAGAGCCCGGTTTTATGTCTGACTTCTTCAGATCGTTCAACAAGATCGTGGGACAGAGACAGCGAGCAACAATGGCATACCGCCCGCAAGCAAACGGTACAACCGAACGGATGGTGGGAACATTGACACGTGCAGTCAAGATGTATGTGGAGGATATCGACCAGCGAGATTGGGACGAATATGCTGAGCGCCTCACCTTCGCACTCAATACTGCCCAAGATCGCGTCCGAGGAGATACCCCATTTTATCTGTTACATGGCTGGGATCCGCGATCTACGTTGGAAGCAATGATACCATTAGGATCAACGAGAAGACGAGATCGTGAACCTCGCCGGTGGCGATATCGTATCCAGAAGCAATATCAGCAAGCACGCGAGCAGGTTAATGAGAGATTACGTGTTGCGATCCAAGAAAGGTCAGATCGACACAATGAAACGGTCCGACCACATGAGATCGAAGTTGGAACCCAAGTGTGGCTGTATCTAGATCGAGTCAAGGAAGGATATGCGCGTAAGCTGGCACATATGTGGCACGGTCCCTTTCGTGTGTTGGAACTGGTTGGAGAACATGCAGTACGTCTTGAGATTGCCGGTACCGAATACCGACTTTTCCCGGTGGTACATGTCTCTAAAATCAAGCCTGTACGACAATTCCCAGACCGTCCCAAGACACGGTTGACAATACAAGATCAAGATCGATTCGATTTTGATGAAGCCTTGTTACCTGAAGACAGCTGGGTACGAGATCTAGATACCGGCGAATATGAAGTTGAGAAGATCGTAGACATGAGATCGGGGAAGCGCACGCGATATGGACGTACGTTGCGCGAATTCTTGGTGCACTGGAAAGGATATGACGAACCGACATGGGTAGATGAAGCCGATCTTAATTGTGGAGCTCTACTGTATGACTATTTGCGAGATCGAACGAATCGAAATCGATTCGAGGTCATGCAATCACATGAGGAGCCATAAGGAGGCGAGATCGTGAAGTGAGCTGGTCACATCACGAAGGAACAGGTGGAGGATCTATCGGACGGCGGTAGATCAGGTGGACAGTGGTGTATATGATGTGTGTGAACCGACTAGTGGTCATGCGACACTAGATCGAAGACGTTGATATTTCAAGATCGACGTACAACAAAAAGGATATCACAACGAAGGATATGGAATGTTTTGCACGAGCATGGAGGTTATTGGCCAAAAAGATCCTAGGTTATACTATTTCAACGTTAGATCCCGTCGCAGAGGATGTCGCATTAACACCTCGTCTCAGAGGTGTGGAAGATGTAATGCTGGAGGATCAGCGAGAGTTCGGCGTCATTATTTTGGCCACCAAGGTTTTGCTAGATCGACGGCCGATAGTGCATCCGTTAATTTAACGACGGTCACGTTGTGATACCAGATCTTAAGGTGACGAGGCTTCAGAAAGTGGAGGTGCGATCTTGCAGAAGTTTCTAGATCGATCTGGGACGATCCAACCTCTGAGCAGGGACGAGCTAAGTCGCCGTGAGACATTGAGACAAGACCAAAATGAGAAGGGGTATAATGTCGCGATCTGGAAATTCCATACCAAGTACTTACCACAAGCATGAAGATCTAGCGCGACTTTTATCTAGACGCTCAGAGGAGGAGTTTATCTCGCCGCCGATTGATCTCGTTCAACCCGAGCGGCAGGATTGGAATTAATCTCGTCCCTCCTGAAGTGAGATGATATGGCGATCCTGCACGTTGACCTGACATTGAAGCCGACAAGCCTAGACTCTGAACCGGCAGCTGCCGTTGGGACACCGACAGCGATCGATCCTGATCTTAAACTTGGTGACTGAGATTGATGATCCCGTCCTAGTGGACTGTGCTATGGGAGGTTGACTGCAGTTGGTCATAATCTCCACGCGGTGTGGAAGTAGCGGGTGCTCGAGTTCATGGGCTAATTCATCGCGTCGATCTTGGCGAAATTGGGCGAAAGGGATGACGTACGACTATCCGACGAACTCGAAAGCGACGGCAATGATCTTGCAGAAGAAAATAGACCTGGGACAGGGAAGATCGACGTTGGGCGAAATGATTGACGTATGACTATCTGACGATCTTGAAGGCGACGGCAATGATCTTGCAGGAGAAAATAGATCTGGGACAGGGAAGATCGACGACCGTTTAAATCTCCCGAAATGGCGAATAATCTATATTTGTCAGACCTGGTCGATCTTGATCTTAGGCATGGAAGATCGACGACCGTACCAATCTCAGGCGCCAGTGACGTCGAACGAGGAGACAAGTCTTGATCTTACATCAGCAAAAGATTATTGGAAAGTGTGGCTCGAGGCGAGGTTGGCATGGAACCTGGACTACGATGCAGCGAGCGAAAACCGTTGTGCGGTAGTCGCTCATGCAGGGGACGGTTGTGGTGAAGCGGATAATAAGTTTTCCGACTTCAATCTTGTCCCGTCAATCAAGGTCGCGAGTAACTCCTCTCTATGGTGATCCTCGATATAGTGACATTCACTATAATGACCAAGTGAATGCGTGCGCCATCATCCCCTTCCAAGACGATTGTACCCACGCGATATCGATCTTGACAGGTAAATATTGATCTTGACTTTATTATAGGTATTATGAAGCCAGTGCAGTATGGATAGCCACAGATGGGAAGCATAGGACATTAACCATTAATTCAGAGTTGTTTTTACCTTCTACTACACAAGTCTTCCTTCATCGACGCTATTCCGGGTAGGGATACACAAGATTGGCCTTCCCGACGCCACGCAGGATCAAGATCGACACTAAGTAGAACCCCTACGCCCAGATTGCTTGGCTGGACGTTCGTCAACCCTCAAATCTCAAGACCCCGCTATAGGAAGCGGCAAGCACGCATTGGAACCATTGGATAAAGGTCACACACCGACTACAAGACCCCCCGAGCTAAGATCGACACTGGTCGAGGCAAGATCGATCGAGTACAACCAAGATCGAAGCTCAATAACTACGCGGCGCAGCGAGTAGAAGTATCCCCGCTGCTGCCTTCAGATGGCTGGTAGGCGTCCTCTCTACGGTGACAAGGTCGAACATGTGTGCTGGAAGGATCACTACTGGATCGATGTCGGACAGACGGCCGAGATCAGGCTACGAGGTCAGACGTCTAACCAGTATAAGCTATGGGTCACCAGGGGAGATCGATGGGTACCAACGATCACAGTCGGACCAGGAAAGACACGTTATCTACAGGTAACCAATGTGAGTGATCGTGCACTAACTCTTCATGAAGGATCGAGAGTCGCAATGTGGTTGAGTGGAGATCGTATCCCTCGAATTCCGGGATATGTATCCGTCGGATCGAGGAGATACGCTGAATGGCAAAATCTCGCGTATCAGGCGACTACGGATGAGATCAGTGAAGTGGATATTAACGAGCAGGTCGCCGAGCCAGCGGTGGAACGTCCCGAGTACGTAACACCAACTGCGATCTTACCACGGCCGGCAATAGCCGTCCAGAATATCGAGATCGCAGGGGACGGGGACGTAACTCTACCATTAAGCAAGTGTACATCTGACCAAGGCAAGATCGATCCTGTTAAGAGTAATGATCTTCACACCAAGATTGAGGCAAACATTGGCGATCCTACGATGGATGATGAAGTTTGTATCAAGGAAGGGGGGAGCTTATTCGCAGAAGATGTGGAAGATCAAATGGCTGTGCTACCAGAAGTAACCTCGACCACGGAAGAAGTCAAGATCGAAGATCTTCAAATAGGTGATGCCAATACCAACACCCAGGAGGAGATCGAACGTCTTGTGCAGATTATCTGGAAACGGAAACACCTTCTTATCGGAAAGGGCAATGCCTTACCACCAGCAGCGAAGGGAGTGGTATGTGACATAGATGTGGGGAATGCAAAGCCAGTCGCTCAACGTTGTCGCAAGGTGGCCATACAATTCCGCGAAAAATTGTACCAACTGATCAAAGGACTATTATCGGCTCGGATGATCCGACACTCGACATCCCCTTGGGCGTCACCTATAGTTGTGATCATCAAGAAGAATGGGATCGACATCCGGTTGTGTATCGACTACCGCCTGGTTAATAGTCTGACAAGGCTCATGGTATATCCCATGCCTCTGATTAATGATTTGCTGGATGATCTCGATAAAGTTCTCTGGTATTGCTCTTTGGATATGGCCAGCGGTTTCTGGGTAGTGCCCATGACGGACCGAGCCCGATCGATCTCGGCATTTATTACTCCATTTGGATTGTTTGAGTGGAATCGAATGCCGTTCGGACTTAAAAACGCTCCCCAGATCTACCAGAGACTCCTAGACAATGCATTATATGGATTCGTGAAGGTGACCCAAGATCAAGATCGATCTGACCGAAAAGACATATTCGAGACAGGAGAACCTGATTTAGAGAGAAATGAGTCAGTGTTGGGACGTCGATCTTACATCGACGACATACTGGTAACCGGAAGATCGTGGGACGCGTTATGCGAAAAGGTGGAAAGGCTGTTAGATGCCTGCGACGAGTGGAATTTGTCCATCAGTGTCGCCAAAAGCTTCTGGGGTCAGCAAAGGGTGGATTACCTAGGACATCGTGTATCAGCTGAAGGTTTGGAGACACATCCAAAAGATTTGTCGGCTTTACAAGAATTACCGTTTCCCACCAACCTAAGATCGATGCAATCATTCTTGGGAAGTCTCAACTACTACAGTCGATTTATTGAAGACTTCGCGATCTACGCATCTGTTCTGTACGAACTACGCGAGGCGGATTTCTATGAGATCGCTCGAAGGACAAAATCGACTGGGGACGATGAGAATGTTGCTACAGGAGAGGGTAACAAGTGGACTGAGGCTAGGACAGCGTTCGCCACTTTAAAGAACAAGATCGTGAATGCTCCGATCTTACAACACTTCGATGTGGATCGACAACCGGTGGTGGTAGTATACGCCAGCAAATGGGCGATCTCAGCGGCCCTGATGCAAGAACACGATGGAGTGTACAAGCCAGTAACTTTCACCAGTCGCACGCTCAAGCCGAACGAGATCAACTATGGTATGGTCGACAAAGAAGTGTTGGCTCTGCTCAGGATACTAGACATCTGCTATACGCAACTCGTGACAAGATCGATTAAAGTATTGACGCGCCACTCCACATTAGCGTGGCTGCTTCACTCATCCGGGCTGCAAGGACGATTAGGACGATGGGCTGCACTTCTATCAAGCTGGACCCTTGAGATCGTGAAATGCACCAAGGGGGAGGATGAGATCTTGGGTGTGATCGCGGCAAGTATTACGCCCCGTAAAGAAGTGGACTCGATCTTGACCTCGATCGCTCCCAGGAAGCAACCACGACAAGTGATCTCGATGCCACCCCCAACAGTGGAACCAGGTGAACGGTTGTTAGTCGTTAGTTTCGATGGATCTGCACGTGTGAAACGAAGTGGCGGAGCATACAGTGGAATAGTGTGGAGTCTACCAGACTGGACAGTGATCTCAGCAGCATCGAAGTATAAGCTCGATCTTACGGTAAATGAGGCTGAGTATCACGGTCTGCTTCTATGCCTCGATCTCCTGTCAGATATGGACAGGGGACGCCTGATTATCTGTGGAGATTCTAATCTTGTGATCCGACAAATGAAGGGTGAGATCGAATGCAAGGCCCCGGGGTTAACGTTGTTAAGACAGCAAGCACTTGAACGTCTCCGATCTTGGCCCACCCATGAGTTCTTGCATATGAAGCGTGATTGGAATCAAAGTGCAGACAGTTTGGCGAGTGCCGCATTACGTCGCGAAAGTGGAGTTGTGATTGTCAAAGAAGAGGAGCGCCAAGATCTGATGACTCTCAATAGATTGGATGAGTTGCTAATAGCTAAGGACGATGCAACCCCAGTCAAGATCGCTGCAGTCACAAGATCGCGTAAGGAATGCCGTCCTCAAGTGTTACAAGAAGAGATCGTGCAAAGGATGAGGATAGAACGTATTAACCGAGCTCAAGACGAGGAGAAATGGATCGTCGATCTTAAGGCTTACCTACGAGGGGACGTACAAGATCTTACGTCGACTGAAGCGAAAAGCTGTTCTAAGATTGCAGATCGCTATGAGACGGATGAGTCAGGATTACTGTTTTATTTTCCACCGACCAAGCAGTCAGACGAAGATCGCGATCTTGTCGCCAAGCTCGTAGTGCCTGAAACATTACAACACGATCTTATGCATCACTATCATTCGAGTCTGGAAGGTGGCCACCAAGGTATCGGACGGACATACCACAAGATCAGAGCTCATTTTCATTGGCGTGGATTATATCAGAGTGTGCAACGCTACGTGGGTCAGTGCATAGACTGCGAGACGGGAAAAGGTCGGCCTACGATCCACGGGGAATCGCCCGGTAATTTGCAAGCTACGTACCCATTCCAGATTATCGGCATGGATCACATACCGTCGTTACCAAGATCGTACAAAGGAAACACCGAGTTGCTTATCTGGATCGATCTATTCACTGGATATGTGATCGCAAGAGCTAGTGCATCGCGAACAGCTCAGACCGTCGCCGAGAATTACGAAGAATGTGTTTTCCGTCGATTCGGTGCAAGCGAGGCTATCCGACATGACCGAGAGCCCGGTTTTATGTCTGACTTCTTCAGATCGTTCAACAAGATCGTGGGACAGAGACAGCGAGCAACAATGGCATACCGCCCGCAAGCAAACGGTACAACCGAACGGATGGTGGGAACATTGACACGTGCAGTCAAGATGTATGTGGAGGATATCGACCAGCGAGATTGGGACGAATATGCTGAGCGCCTCACCTTCGCACTCAATACTGCCCAAGATCGCGTCCGAGGAGATACCCCATTTTATCTGTTACATGGCTGGGATCCGCGATCTACGTTGGAAGCAATGATACCATTAGGATCAACGAGAAGACGAGATCGTGAACCTCGCCGGTGGCGATATCGTATCCAGAAGCAATATCAGCAAGCACGCGAGCAGGTTAATGAGAGATTACGTGTTGCGATCCAAGAAAGGTCAGATCGACACAATGAAACGGTCCGACCACATGAGATCGAAGTTGGAACCCAAGTGTGGCTGTATCTAGATCGAGTCAAGGAAGGATATGCGCGTAAGCTGGCACATATGTGGCACGGTCCCTTTCGTGTGTTGGAACTGGTTGGAGAACATGCAGTACGTCTTGAGATTGCCGGTACCGAGTACCGACTTTTCCCGGTGGTACATGTCTCTAAAATCAAGCCTGTACGACAATTCCCAGACCGTCCCAAGACACGGTTGACAATACAAGATCAAGATCGATTCGATTTTGATGAAGCCTTGTTACCTGAAGACAGCTGGGTACGAGACCTAGATACCGGCGAATATGAAGTTGAGAAGATCGTAGACATGAGATCGGGGAAGCGCACGCGATATGGACGTACGTTGCGCGAATTCTTGGTGCACTGGAAAGGATATGACGAACCGACATGGGTAGATGAAGCCGATCTTAATTGTGGAGCTCTACTGTATGACTATTTGCGAGATCGAACGAATCGAAATCGATTCGAGGTCATGCAATCACATGAGGAGTCATAAGGAGGCGAGATCGTGAAGTGAGCTGGTCACATCACGAAGGAACAGGTGGAGGATCTATCGGACGGCGGTAGATCAGGTGGACAGTGGTGTATATGATGTGTGTGAACCGACTAGTGGTCATGCGACACTAGATCGAAGACGTTGATATTTCAAGATCGACGTACAACAAAAAGGATATCACAACGAAGGATATGGAATGTTTTGCACGAGCATGGAGGTTATTGGCCAAAAAGATCCTAGGTTATACTATTTCAACGTTAGATCCCGTCGCAGAGGATGTCGCATTAACACCTCGTCTCAGAGGTGTGGAAGATGTAATGCTGGAGGATCAGCGAGAGTTCGGCGTCATTATTTTGGCCACCAAGGTTTTGCTAGATCGACGGCCGATAGTGCATCCGTTAATTTAACGACGGTCACGTTGTGATACCAGATCTTAAGGTGACGAGGCTTCAGAAAGTGGAGGTGCGATCTTGCAGAAGTTTCTAGATCGATCTGGGACGATCCAACCTCTGAGCAGGGACGAGCTAAGTCGCCGTGAGACATTGAGACAAGACCAAAATGAGAAGGGGTATAATGTCGCGATCTGGAAATTCCATACCAAGTACTTACCACAAGCATGAAGATCTAGCGCGACTTTTATCTAGACGCTCAGAGGAGGAGTTTATCTCGCCGCCGATTGATCTCGTTCAACCCGAGCGGCAGGATTGGAATTAATCTCGTCCCTCCTGAAGTGAGATGATATGGCGATCCTGCACGTTGACCTGACATTGAAGCCGACAAGCCTAGACTCTGAACCGGCAGCTGCCGTTGGGACACCGACAGCGATCGATCCTGATCTTAAACTTGGTGACTGAGATTGATGATCCCGTCCTAGTGGACTGTGCTATGGGAGGTTGACTGCAGTTGGTCATAATCTCCACGCGGTGTGGAAGTAGCGGGTGCTCGAGTTCATGGGCTAATTCATCGCGTCGATCTTGGCGAAATTGGGCGAAAGGGATGACGTACGACTATCCGACGAACTCGAAAGCGACGGCAATGATCTTGCAGAAGAAAATAGACCTGGGACAGGGAAGATCGACGTTGGGCGAAATGATTGACGTATGACTATCTGACGATCTTGAAGGCGACGGCAATGATCTTGCAGGAGAAAATAGATCTGGGACAGGGAAGATCGACGACCGTTTAAATCTCCCGAAATGGCGAATAATCTATATTTGTCAGACCTGGTCGATCTTGATCTTAGGCATGGAAGATCGACGACCGTACCAATCTCAGGCGCCAGTGACGTCGAACGAGGAGACAAGTCTTGATCTTACATCAGCAAAAGATTATTGGAAAGTGTGGCTCGAGGCGAGGTTGGCATGGAACCTGGACTACGATGCAGCGAGCGAAAACCGTTGTGCGGTAGTCGCTCATGCAGGGGACGGTTGTGGTGAAGCGGATAATAAGTTTTCCGACTTCAATCTTGTCCCGTCAATCAAGGTCGCGAGTAACTCCTCTCTATGGTGATCCTCGATATAGTGACATTCACTATAATGACCAAGTGAATGCGTGCGCCATCATCCCCTTCCAAGACGATTGTACCCACGCGATATCGATCTTGACAGGTAAATATTGATCTTGACTTTATTATAGGTATTATGAAGCCAGTGCAGTATGGATAGCCACAGATGGGAAGCATAGGACATTAACCATTAATTCAGAGTTGTTTTTACCTTCTACTACACAAGTCTTCCTTCATCGACGCTATTCCGGGTAGGGATACACAAGATTGGCCTTCCCGACGCCACGCAGGATCAAGATCGACACTAAGTAGAACCCCTACGCCCAGATTGCTTGGCTGGACGTTCGTCAACCCTCAAATCTCAAGACCCCGCTATAGGAAGCGGCAAGCACGCATTGGAACCATTGGATAAAGGTCACACACCGACTACAAGACCCCCCGAGCTAAGATCGACACTGGTCGAGGCAAGATCGATCGAGTACAACCAAGATCGAAGCTCAATAACTACGCGGCGCAGCGAGTAGAAGTATCCCCGCTGCTGCCACCTTTCCCGCTGTCCTGTCAGACAGCAAGATCGACAACAAGCGCGTCTAATCGAGATCACCCGAGGAGCGATCTAGTCCCACCGACGGGTACACAAGGTGAGATCAAGAAACTTCACGGAAGATCGGAGTACCCCCTCCGTTAGTCGGTAGTTTGGGCGCAGTGTGCAAGAGGACTCCTGCGATCTTGCGATTTCGCAGAACCACTTCGCCACAGCTGCACAGCGACAAGCGAGTCCACAATGCCTCGCGGAACCACACTTTTATCAGCGCCAGTATCAGGCAGGTACTTAACCTCCAGCAGTCCATTGACACGCACAGATCCAGCAGGGGCCAGGTACCGGGCAGCCTTAGATCTTGAGGTACTGGTACGGCGCTCCTTGTCTTCACGAAACTTCTTCAGCGCTTCAGCCCGCTGCGCTTCCGTAGCCGTCGGGCAGTCGTTGAGCCAATGGGCTCCCTTGCACACTAGACAACCATCACGAGGGGGAGCCCGGGGAGGCGGCGATGTCGACGCAGCGGGCCCTGGGGCGCGTGGTGCTGGAGTTGCAGGGCGAGGCGCTGGCTTCGAGCCTGTGCGGTCGCCAGTGGATCGGGGTGGCTTGCGGTCGGTCTTGGCCGCCTTGGCGTCAGTTTTTCCGGCATGGTCCTGCGACATCCGATGGAAGCGCTGTTGGACTTTCGCATGTTCCAATATCAAATCAAAGAGGGCAACATCATCTGACTTACAGTCACGCCTCTCTAACTCGATAAGTCGATCGATTTGGGCCTTGAGGATGGTGGGCTGCAGGTTTTCGACTAGAATTCGGCAGCGAGCCTTCATCCTGTTCTTGTAGTTAGCCTCTTGCATGTCATCTGCTCCCCTTAGCCCTTGTAGTCCATTGTCCTCCACGATTCCATTGAAGTCCTCATAGTAACGGAAAATCCGTGCGTCACAGTCGTCGATCGTCAGATCCATCCTTAAATTCGCACGGAACAAGGACGAGACGTCGGGTACGAACTCATTCTTGAGGGTACGGCAGCGTGCCTCCACGACTCCCATGATGTCAGCATCGGTGACGGAGGCAATAGGCTTCTTGAGCACATACGTGGCCAGGTTCTTTAGCGTCTGGCGTCTCACAGAGCCTTTCACGGTGGCTACAACGTTTTCATACGTTTCACCAGTTGTAGTGCAGCGGTGGCGTATCTTCTCGACGTAACGTTCCCACTCACGGTGCCACTCAACCAGAGCGGCATGCTCCCAGCTGGTCAGCTCGGTTGCCTTGATGACCTCAAAGATCGGTTGAGGTATCGACATCTCCACATCTCCATCAGAGTCCACAGTGTAGCGCGTCCCCGACATGGTTGATGTTGAAGTTGTCAGAGCCGAACTTAATGCGAACCGCACTTAAGTCGGGTACGAACTTCCGATTCGCACTTAGCTGACGAAGGTCGGTAGTGTCCTCGACCAATGAAGACTTGCACGCGTAGTCCGGACGGCGTCCGGGATCAACAAACTCACGCTTCGAAGAGCGCAAAGCTAGCTTTGTCGCGTTTACCCGGGGCTTGTTTCCAAAGAGGAAGGTTTATTAATGATTGCAATGCAAACAAGCAAGCTGAGCCGAGCTAACTTCTCCTGTGTTTCCATCCGGGCTCAGTAGTCATGCAGTCGTAGGCGCGTGCCATCGCCCACTTGGTGTCCGTGTAGTGTGCCCCTGATCCAATCCGGCGCAGTGACGTAAACCTCTCCTTCGCTGGTAGGGATGAAGGCGCGTGCCTCGCCATCCCCAACGCCTGCATTGGCCGGGGCTTGGACTCATTGTGTGCTGACGCGACCAAAGCTTGAAGCAGTGCCGTACGCTTGCCGACATTCAGCTTGATTATGTTGTACCAATTAGTTTTCAGATATATGTGCATGTGTATCTTGGCGCCTTATTACGATATGTCGGCATTTACCGCTTTGCACGATGCAATGTAGGAAACAGGTCGTTACGAACAAGACCACAGCAATCAGTGCGATCAGGGCGACGTAATGGGAGGTACGTCCGTGTCCTTTGGAGAATTGAAAATCCTGTGTGCCATTGCCAACCAGAGAGTCATTAGGCAAAATAACACACCGGTGGGTAGTGCCAATAGCAAGCAACACTTTATCCAACAGAGTCGCGAATTGATAGAGCTGCATACTTCTGCATGATTTTTCCTCTGCATCTACAGTAAAATATTCTCCACTGGGGTCTCATCAATTGGCAGAATGGTATCCATTCCTGATTCTTCCTTGAGTATCATCGGTAATTGGTGATGTCGAGCGTCTTCTAGGAATGACATGACGGTGCCGAGGAAAGTAAGCGATTAATTGCAAAATGAATCAGTTCATAACAGGCTTCCGTCGAAGTCATACAACACTAATTCATACAATAGTCAACGTTGCCTTCTGATAGATTTAAATGATGTGTCTTCAAGCGTTGATTACTCTTGATCGTGTAGCTCGGTCAAACGTTTTTTTATTTGCACAATGACCACCAAGTAAGAGAACGCATCTCTGTTGCCATCTTCATAAGTGTAACATCAATGTCGCGAGCTGTTTGCTCTTGACAATTTGTACTGGACTTGTACATCGCCATCGAGCGAAGATCATAAGCGCACAAAAGACCTCGCTACGCGTAGGTTCCACTACCAATTGTGAGTTCCGGTGCATGACTCAGTCGCATTCGTATAAATCAAAATTCAATTACCACCCCACTGCAGATTTAATGCATCAAAATGGCTCGTGTATTTGAGGAAAACTGCTGCTCCCAAGTATATAGACACACTGCAGCTTTCTGAGTACAATGGCTTCTTCTACCTCGTCCTCGCCTCTCCTGACATTTCGACAATGACTTAGCAGTCCACCAGCTGTTGGTACAGCGAGCCAAGCTCCGTCTGAGAGAAGTCGAAGCTGGAGAGCTCCACAATCTTGATGAGACCCTCGTTCGAGTCGTCAATGAGCGTGACGTAGACCGTGGTAGAGTCATACGAACGGGGAGCGAAGTTGTCGCCACCCGGGCTCAAAACCGAACCGTCGTAGAAGTAGTAGTGTGTGGTTACCTTGTCGCAAGCAGGGTTGGTCTCGATCACCTCGGCGATGTCGAGTTCACCGCAGCCACCCACGGGGCCCATGCCACGGCAGTTGCAGCCGTACTGGTTCGAGTGCACAACCTGAGCATTAAGCATCCAAATTGCGGGCCGGTTCAACGTTTTGCCCTTGGGCATCTTGACCTCCGTCACGAACGCCTTCTTGCCGCCGTTCCATCCCTGATAGTCGTTGTCACCGGAGTAGCCGAGGCACTCACCGTTGCACTTCTGGCCAGTCATGATGTTGACCTCCACACCAGTCGAGATACCGGGACCACCGCCAACCTTCGACGTGTCTGATGCATCATCAAGGACACCACCAAACACCGTTGGCTCATCGGCCTTGTCCTTACCATCCGCCGAAGCATAACCCTGGGGGCCGTGCGAGTTCTGACCAGTGTAGTCGACGTTCTTGTTGTTCATGAACACGAGATTGTCGGTCGTACCGTCCTGACGAGAGTACGAAGACACACGGCTCCACGAGCCGTTACCACCCTCGTCCGAGTACACAGCAATGTTCTCAATCTCACAAGGGCCACGGAAGATCATGGTCACGGGCTCCGACATGGGACCCACGGGGCTCTGAAGGCTCACCTGCTCCTTTGAGCAACTGTTCAAGTCTGTCACGCGGTTGTACGAGCCAGGCACGTTACCAGCGTTCTTGCCAGCATACGAGTACTTGGACTTGACTGTGCCAAGATCCGCGTAGCTCTGCACTGTGCCCTGCTGCGTGCTCTGGCTGCCCTGCTGAGGACTCTGCTGCGTAGCTCCGCGCTCCTCCTCGTTAGAAGCGGCCGTGGTCACAGCGGGAAGCAACTGATCCGTCGTAGACTGCTGCTGTTCTTGCTTCTGGTCCTGCTGCTGTTGCTTCTGGTCCTGCTGCTGTTGCTGCTGTGACTGATCGCCATTGTCACTGTTGTTATAGCAGAAAGTCACGTCGTACTCCGTGCCGGTCGGGCAGCTGTGCGTCTTGGTGTTGTCGGCGGGGAACAAGTACGCGTCCGAGCACTTTTCCTTGTCGTCCTCAGCACAGGAGAGGGCCGAGCACGTGCCCTTGCCCACGTTGCTCTTGGGCTGGACAGACATTGGCACATTGAAGCCCTTCTTGTTGCCATCTTTGCATTGTTCGTAGCTGCCACAGTTACCAGGAAGCGGCGGAATGATACTGATGTCGTACCAAATGGTGCCGTCGCAAGCCAACTCGAACAGAGTCGCCGATGTGTCAGCAGTGTGGCGATACATGTGAGCAGGTCCCGTGACGTCCTCCGTGTGGGAGCTGCCGACGGGGATGTCGGCCACCTTGGCAGCAGCCGAACCCGACTGGCTGTGGTACAGCTCGATGGGGAACGAGCACTTGTTGATGAAGTTGATGGTCTCCGCCGAAGCCACCGCCGCGTAGAGGCACGAGGCCAGTGCGAGTTTCACAGGCATTGCCACCTTGACCATGTTGCAGTCGAGGGTCTGTGAGGGGATTGAGTGTCTCTAAAAAAGAGGAGCAGCACACAAGCAGGCGCGAAGTCGAGTTCTTACCAGCGAGGAGAATGCAAAATGATCCTAGACCGAGTCCAGGACACGACAGACAAGGAGGATATTTTACCCACAAGCCACCAGACGACAGCAGGTAGACAGGCGAGGATCGCGGTAACGGGCACATTGGACTGACTCGCTAGGAGTCAGAACACAAAGTTTCAGCTAACCGAGACTGGAGCACGAAGGGACAATTTTGACCCCAAGTACCACTATAGTTAGTTACTGCGAGAAATAATATAACGTTTCGTCACTCCGGTTCGAACACCCATATTCCTGCTTGAGTTACCTGTATAATTGTTTATTCCTGACTATATCGATGACCATAATTTTACTGTGCGAAAAACTTTACAACTTTACGACGCGAAAAAGAGCCGCCTATCGCCACAATCTTGAAGACAGAGCAAATGTAATGGCAACGAGGCCAGAGAGATCTGCTCGAACGGCGAGAAGTTGTGGCGTGCGAGCTTGCAGAGTGCGTGCGATACCAGCTGGACGAATGATCCCCACACGAACGAGCATGCGCATCTGAATCTGCAAAGATGGCACAGTACGTTACGAGGCTCACCTTTGAGGCATCCAAGACGACTATCAGCGCGAAAATCACCAAGGCGAGATGGCCGATCCCTCTTTAGACTAGCATTGCATGCTCGCATGTTGAAATGCTAATCCAAATGATTTAGAATAGTTCATGGGACTAACCCGGTTGGCAATGTCTCGCCATGCGCGACTCGTGCGATCGCACAGATAGCTACAGTACTTATATAAGTATGTATTTTCAAGTTCGGTTTCATGGAATTCGTGGGGAAGTTTGGAAATGGGAGAGCTTTGGACATCTGCTCCAAGAGCAGCGCCGTCTGGACCGACGTAGGCCTGACGTCCGAGCAAATGTTGCAAAACCCTCTCAAGTTCTTAGAAACATTAGACTGTGTAGACAAGTACTTGCGCGTGAAACATTCGAGTGAAATATAAGCTGAAAGATAGCCGATCATCCCCCACTGGATACGTAAAAGCGTTTCACGGTCTTTGGTTGCCATGGGGAGTTCGACGTAAGCACAACAATGTGGGGGAATTGTGAGGGTGCCATATCTCGGTGGGCGGTTTGGATCGGAGTGATTAGCACCAGCCGGCACGTTTTAATCAATCGTTGCTCCACCGTAGACATCAGCGGTTCTGGATAAAGCACCAAGAGCATCGCGAGCACGCGATGTAGGTCTCAGTCAAAACTAGCAAGAACACTTCATCACTGTAGCCTCGTGTGACAAAGCCATCACCATCCTGTCGTACGAACTTGGAAGTGCTGGTTAAGCCGTCGTGACATTGTATGCCGAACGTTACGGCCCTGCAAGATCCACAAATGCCGTCCGGTGGTTAAGATGTATTGCCCTTCCCTTCCGTATGCAAGTCATTCACCTGCTTCAAGCAAGGATATGTTCGCGAAAGAGAGCGACAGTCAAGTGGGAACACGACATAAGACTGTCGATTCAGGTGTTCAAATTGTGCAAATTCATTGACATCTCCTTCCAACGGCTATTCAAACCGCTTAGATGCCTGTAGTTTTTTCTAGCCGCTCGCTCAAAGAAGTAGCACAATGATAAGACAGTTTTGCACTATCAACAACTCCATGACGACGTCGGACCTAAGCTCCTCCGTAGGTCTCCGCGATATCCATCGGCTGATCAGCGAATGCCATATAGTGCTCGAGAAGGATCCGTCCTGTCTACATACGCGTGCTGTGCGGGGTCATGCCTGCATGAAAGCAAAGCTATGGGATCAAGCAGTTCGGGACTTTTCTGAGATCCTGCGCTGTCGGCCAGACGATGTTCACGGACGGTTTAGTCGAGGCATGGCGCTATTCAATAGCGGTAGGGTGGATGACGCGCACCGAGATTTTTCGCGAGTTCTGGAGTTGAATCCGAACCATGTCATGGCTCGTTACGCGCGGTGAGTAGTTGGTGCTATGAAGATATTGAGTATTAATCGAACCCGCTCCTACAGGGCCGGATGCTTCAACTCCGAGGGTGAATTCAATCAAGCCATTCAAGAGTACACGCTGGCTCTACAGCATGACGAAAAGGAAAACGCTGGAGGCTTTCGAGCTGAAAAGCGTCGAATGGGCTTACATGAAATTGCAGAGAATCTCATTCGCAAAACTATGGGGGCTTCTGCTCGTTTACGCAATGCTGGTCTTGACATGGAACCATCACCAAACGCTGAACCCAAATCATCCCTTTCCGTTCTGGAAGTAGCTACCAGTCGTTCGCTTATACCTGCACAAGAATTTAGTGTCCAGACTACACAAAGCGTGCAGCCATATTCAGGATCGGTTCCTAAAACGAGACCGAAAAAAGTTGTCCAAGTTCGCGTGAATTTGAGTGAATTCGCATCAGTAACTCCTCAAATCAAAGTTGATTCGTGGGCATCTCCAGCAGATTCGCAAATTACGAGAAAAGATGTTATGTCTGATATCATTCCAACTACTCATTTGGGTGCTCAAAGTATATCTCGTAGTGTTATCGAGAGTCAACTTCCGTTGGAACAGGTACCCCGAGCTTTTGCTGTTCGTGCAATACCAAAAACGGTTCGTAGGGTCACCGTGGCGCTCTAACATACACAGCACGTTGTCAAAATTGAGTATCACTGTTGATTCTGCTGAACCTACCACTCAAATCGATCAAAGCTACTTTGGATTCAGCGCCTGGATGAGAACGGCGATGTAGTCTTCGTAGTAGATTCGTCCAGTCGATGGATCCTTTGCGGCTGCAAGGAAGGCTGCCAACTGAATTTGTTAGTAAAGATGGTAAGAAAAATCAAGATAAATTGGATACCTTCCATCTCTTTCTCTCGAAATGGAGTGCCCTTCGTAGTAAGCAACTCACGCATCACTTCGGCTTCAATGAAACCTTTCTTCTCAGTATCGATCACCTACTCAAGAGCCATTTGTTAGATCACGAAGAAATTCAAAAGAAAATCTTCATTACCCGGAAAGCAGCGAGTAACATTTCATCCGTGTCTGGCTCGTATTCATTAGTGTACAGCACCTCTAGCATTTTCTTCTCGAAGCGGTCGTACGTCACAAATGTTGACGGCTCATCTTCTTGCATCTAAGTCGAAATAGCAAAGCTAAAACGTGATAAGAGTGCTCAAGTGGGACGTTGTGTAAATACCTCAGGGAGAATTTTCTTGATGATATCTTTCTCGGTCGGGTAAGCGCCGAGATAACGCATGATCGTGCTTACTTCCCTACAACACGAAAGTAAAAGTGTCTTAATGTGTGTCTTTAAAGTCTCAATGCAAAACACTCACTCTTGAATGACACATCCTTTCTTCTCCTTGTCGAACATGTCGAATGCAGCTCGGATACGCACCTTTCGTGCCGCCTCATCATCAACTGGAGCGCGTTGGTTGCTTCCAGATGCCGGAGTAGTCATTGTTTAAGCAATTGAGACAGTAACCACCGTCCTTTCAATCTACATCGATCCCTCAAAAACATTCAACTGCGAGTGCTTGGCTATCTGTATTAAGAATGTTTTATGTAGTGCTTTTAGCTGGATCGTGTTGTTTTGCTGCTTACAGCACGTCTTGACGAGGAATTGGTGCTCCATTGTAGATGATATCAGTCTTCGATCCAACAATGCAATATGGTTTTGGGTCAGTCTCCATCACCACGAACTCGACGTCGTGTCCACCTTGCCGACTTGACACGAGGAAGAGGCTACCTTGTTGAACGGGACGGAATGCGCCTGCGAAGTAAGGCTGGAGGTAGTTCTCGAAAAGTTTCTCACCTAACATGTCCTCGTCCACAGTATCGTCGATAGGGAGAACGCGAATAAATTTCCCATTTGGGACGTCACTACCAATACCAGTCACGGTAATGTCGTCGCCGATGTCAAGGTGAAGGTTGCGCCGCATAATTGTGCTTACACGGGCTACCCCAGGTTGAGCTTCATCACTCTCGTCGAGGTGGGCAAGAGCTACAGTCTTTCTTCCACCCTGACTAAGCAACACCACATCACCATGTGCGACTCCAATCGCCTTCATCACGCTCCTTTCTAAACAGACTTTTGAGTCATTGTCAACCAACGCTGGCGCCACAGTTAGCCGCTTCGACATTTGTAGATAGATTATTCCTTGCCCCTGTCGATAATTTCTGCTTTGACATGAGGAGTGCCATATCAAATAGGGAGTTTTCCTGCTGGAAATAACTATCAACCTGGTAGGTCCGCATGGATTCCATGATGGATTCCACGGCATGAGTTGGTAAATTTGGCATGAGCTTCCAGAAACTTATCTGTTCTGATAGTAATTTATTCGTTCCCAACAAAAGTGAAATGTGACTTTTAACATAGATTGGTAAGGTTCAGCACCATAGCTCTCCACTTAGTCACTTTGGAGCATTTTTACCAACGTTGCTGCATTTGGTCGTCGTGCTGAATCATGTTGACAACAAGTCACACCGACGCGGCGGATTCGAGGTGGACAATCTTCCGATAAACTTGGTCTCAACGATCCAAACATGACCGTCAGCAAAATGCGGAACGGCTTTTCCTTCTTACCATCAAATGACTTAATGCCATGGAAAAAAGTTTTCAATGTGTCCACTTCAGACAACAGCAGTAGATGTCTGCCTGTTCACTGTACCGTTTGCCCTCCAAGATTTCCGGCGCTGTCCAATATGGTATGCCAACGCCTGCTGTCATTGTCAAGTCCAATTCACACCAAAGTCAATTACCTTTGCTTCTAGCCGACGGGTGAGCAAGATGTTCCTGGATTTGAGATCACCATGGTCAAATTGTTGAGACTGTTCCATGAAATTGCTATAAACCTGCTGATGTTAGCGTGTTGCAGACTAGCGTTCAATTCGATCTCTTCCACAAATTCTTGAACGCCATTCGCTTTGCTGTTCTTTCCTTAAAGCAATCGCTTGACTGCAAAGCATATTGACACACGCAAATTTCTCCTGATAATCCTTTCATCAAGGCTTTTTCGAACTCAAATTCTTCAATTGGAATTCGCTTCCTAGCGAGAAACTCACTCGTGAGTAGCAATTTCATTGTGGAGTTTGATCCATATTCGTGACTCAATCGCTGGGGAGACTGGAAGGTTTGATCGGTACCAGATAACAGCCTTTCGCTGATACCAAGAGAAGTCCCTGGGTTGAAGCTACCACCCAACGATGACAGAGGTTTAAACTACGTCCGAGATCCTCGCTGATAGCACCTTGAGTATTTTGACACCACGTCCGCAGGCAGCAAATGCCAAGGATAATCAAATCAAGCTGGGGATACCATTAACAATACTAGGGATCAGCAACAACATGTTGAATCCGCTTCCAGATTCAGGGGCTGCTTCTGGATAATCCTCCATGAGCCATATCGAGACAATCGCTCCCCTTGAGAGTCACCATTTCGGCTCTGATCTTTCTGAAATGTCGATTGTCCTGTGGCAAGAAAACACCACTGATCCATAACCACCATTCTTCGAATCGTTCGGACACTCATTGTACGCCGGCTCGTCGTCAATCTGTACGCCATGACAACGTACGAAACATTAGGTCAATCCAAACATATTTAACCACATGAGGCACTGGAGCTGCCGTCGGTTTCCCTCCAGTAGACCACATCGCGGCATGATACGTCGAATCATTTTAAAATCTTCGGTAACGCATTTGGAGACGTTGTTTATATGATAGCCATTACACTGTAAACTGGCATAAGTATGATGTAGCGCCACCATCCTCGGTGCAACGCACCCAGTGTAAGTGCCAAGTCCGCCATGGAATGACTTCAGCTTACTCAAGCTTACTCCAGTCCAAGCCCAATTCATCAAGGCGGGTCTGTACTGCTTCAGGGAGTGCGTTGATGTTAACTTGTTCCACAATATCATTGGCTTTGGCTCGAAAATATAATTGTCGAGTGATGTCCGAACTCGAAATCGCAATCCATGATGTCAATTGAGCTTGACGCCATGGTAGACAACTTGGTGGCGTTGTAAGTTTGAAAAGCGAGATGTTGCTGTTGGAGGACAGTCTTGCGAATGGTTTCCTTCCACTGATCGTTGCCGTCAACATTCACAGCACCGCCCTACACATGGCAAACTTCTGAGGCAAATGGCCTCCTGAACTTGACTAAATCAAGACGTCATTATCAATGTTGTGAGGATCTGGATGACCGCCAAACCTGCTACTGCTAAAGTCAGTCCGAAAGTAATAACACAAGCAATTCACCCTACATGTGGACTCAAAAAGGTGTGATCTTGATTCGGTGTGGAGCAAAGCTCATGTGTACTGGTAGGGCATAAACGGCAGAGACACTTGTCAGACTAGAATACAGCTCTGCGAGACTAGTGTGAAAGTGTCTGGCTGTCCTGTCTTGATATGAAGCCGTCTATAATACAAAAGGGCGGCTGGGAGGGGCGGCTTGCATTGACTTGATTTGGCCCGATCCACCTCAAAGAAGTACGTAATCATCTTCATCATCTCCGGATACTACTCCACTGGCGCTTGCAATTTCATCCTCGTTCATGTCGTCGCCTGATAAGCAGTCAGCCATGAGAAGGTCACCTCCACTAGCTGCGTAGTCCGGTCGGTGTGCGGCGACTGAGAACGGACACATTCCGCCTTCAGACTTCACCTCATCATGAAGAATACGTACGCGCCTCTCGAAATCTTCATAATCAGCACGATTCTCGCACAAAAATCCCAGTGCCAGTGATGGATCGATGGTCGTCACATTCATCACCAGCGGGCGTGAAGAGTGAACGGTGCGCAAATGTGTCTAACCAATACCGCCATAAACAAATTAGGCTTCAGTTCACAACACAATCTAGTTTTCGCTAACAGACATACCGCAGTTGGGAAGGCAGCGTTTAGTTCCGGCGCAGGATGCACGTCGTGCGGGTCTAAAAGATGCAGCTGATCTTGCTGTGTTCCGACAAAGTAAACAGAATGACCCTTCTTGCCACCAATGATGCCCACACTCTGTGGGAACGCAAACGTCTTCTCGATCGCCGGCACGTAGCATTCATTCACCTGATCCAACCCCAGTCTCAACGGGATCAAGATCAATATGGCAGTACTCCAATCACTCTTGTCTTCCATAGTCGGTGGATGCAGCAACGGATCAAAGAATTCTGGAGTCTTATCATCCATCTCTTTCTCCACTTCCTTTTCTTTCACCTCCTCAATATGCGAGACACAAAGTCTCGTGACATCATCCGTGTACACCACTCCTTCTTGTGGCACATACATGGCCAACTCTCCTCCAAACTCACGTCTGTGAAGGTTCACAAGATCTCGCAGCACCTGTGCTGCCGTCGTAGGACCATACCATTCCCCCGGTAACTTGTCATACTGCATCCCCAATTTGACCATGTGATGAATCGAGTACCGACACTCGACGTCTGGAGAGTCTGCGAACCATTTCAATAATTGCACATATTTCTCTGGTAATCTGGCATCAATCTCCGCCTCAAAGAGTGCAGGAAGGCGCCAGTCTCGACCCAAGAGCCGACGTTGTAGTGCCTGACCCAGTAGCATCTGCGCGGAACGCAGCATACAGCCCCAACCAGCGTCGCTTGTATATTCATATGGCGTCATGACGGGATAGTCCCTTCTGTAGGTGAACCACAAAATGGCTTCAAAGCTTTTCTTGTACGCGTCAAAGTCAGCAGCAGCTACATCGTCGTAGCGTCGGCCCAGGAGCCACACGGGCGCACTGAGCGCCGCTGATGGCGTCACGTCCAGGGCCGAGATACCGTGTGCGAACTGTGCCATGCGACCCAGCAATCCTCCGCCCAATTCCCACGCGGCTTGGCCAAGCACGTCCCAAATGGCGCTGGGGTCCAGAGTCGTCGCCAGCGTGGAAGATGACGTATCAAACAAGATGTAGACGAAAGAACAGACGACGCGCTACACGACGAAGGTGCTCACGGCGTCTACAGAGCGCTAGAAGACGAGATACACGCGCGTCAAGACGGACCAAGCCCACTAAGCGGGTTCAATATCGAGAATGCGGAAGAAGCGCCGTCTGATAATCGATATCGGAATACACAGGGATATGTGTTGTACACTATAATATGTTGGACACATAATTTAAATCATGATATGATGTGGAGCACACCATCTTGGTGTGCTTCACGCAGCCATCCCTCAGATTGCGGACTCAACCGATGGCGCGCACAAGGGGCGAGTCGGCAGCGCAAGTGCTGTCGTGGCTGCGACGCGGCTATCACCAGGAGCTATCGGTGGAGCGTGTACTAGAAGCCATCCGCTCGGTGCATGGCGTGGTGCCGCTTGGTGGACGCGTAGGCGGCGCAGACGGCGCGACGCCTCCCGCAACGCCGAAAAACTCGGCTCTGACGTTGTTTTCAGCCGAAAAAAACACTAAGACGTCTGAAAAATCAACAGAAGCTGAAGACGAGGACAAGCGCTGGACGTTGTTGCTTACGAGCGTGCAATTGCCGTCGTCAGGGAGTCAACAAGAGCTGAGAAAAGCTCTCGAGACGCTGTGGGACCAAGAACAGCAGGATAAGGACAAGAAAACGCTAAATATCGACAGTTTAAGGCGCAAATTCTTCTCGGAGAGACGCAATTTCTTTGCTGTGCGGATTGAGCTGCTGCGTGCGGCTAGGAACCAACAACATCCTAATGCTCAAGCGGCGGAGGAGGTTGTGGACGAGCTGCTGAAGGAAGGACTACGAGAAGCGCTGCTGGATGAGATGCATGGTAGACAGTTCTACCAACCACCAAGATTCGCTGGCGTTGGGACAGCGGAACGCTCGGCGCTAGTGGCCTGGGAGCTGCAGTTCCTGGAAGAGGAGGCTTTGCTGAGAGAGTTACTCCTGTTGGTGCTCGTGGCATCCAGAGAGAAGGCAACGTTAGACTGCGCAGTGAAGATTGTCAAGACCGTCCACAGCTGGGAAGTGCGCGTGTTTGATGAGATTTTCACAACAAGCACGTTAGCAATGCCTGTGGCTCAGGAAATGGCGAGAAAGTTGACACAGGTGGGAATGTTGGTAGCGCTGAGATTGCTGCATACTACTGGTGCTGTACAGGAGCATGGAGCACTGCAACAAGTGACGAAAAGTTTCTTTTTGAGTCAGTTGTGTGGAGGTCCGGATGCAATGAGCGAAGAACCAGTGGCTTCACCTGTTACTGGTGTGTTACTATTGGCGTGGGCTACACTTTTAGGCCGACAGTATCGTGAACTTGCTGGGTTTAGCAGGGAAACCGAGGAAGTGAAGGAGCTGGAAGTAATGCTGCAGCAAACATTATCGGCGGCCGAGCAGCACCACAGCTTTCATTACGTGAACATGCTGCTACGGTCGTTGGTGTTCCACAGCGATTACGCGGGATCTGAAAACACGGGATGCCTCCCATATTTGCGACCATTAAGCCTTCACGCAAAGAAACTGTGGATGTTACCGAATGTGACTTCATCCGCTGGAACACACGGAACTAGCGCAACCCAGTCACAGTATCATATCTGTTCTGGAAGTGCTTCTACATATCAGCACGTGGTAGCAGCATTTTTGAACGACATGCTATCGTCACTGGGCTACATGGAAAATCTGGAAGGAGCGCAGCAGTTGCACGCTATGGTGAAGTTTGTGTTACCTGTTCTTTCAAGCGTAAGCGTGGCACAACAAACTCTTAGAATCAACAATGAAAACAGCAGAATGACCGACACAGTCATGAACGGAGAAAATGGTGCGCTGTGTGAACTCTTGACGAAGACTCGGATCTATTTGCCGCACAGCTTGTTATCGTGTATTCAAATATCCACGGCGCTTTGCTGTAATTATCAAGATGCGTCTTCACCTGGCGTACTTCACCAGGTACTCAAATATTTTAACAACCCATACGCAGGACTGGATCAACAATTGATCACTAATGGCATTCCTCGTCCTCTTCCACCGGATGAATATTACACTGAAGTTGCAGGCGAACCTGAACGTTTGCAGTGTACACGCTCGTTTGCTTATGAGAATGCAGATGATCGACTAGTCGTGCCTGCAGGAACATTCGGTATTATCGTGCACTCCGATGATGGTGTCCAAGTTGAATGGAATCTTTCAGACGGCGGAGAAGGCAAAAACGTTTCTTCTCTGTGGGATTTGCTTATGCTGCACGCTGACAGTTTTGTTGACGGACTTCAGTCGGGGGCATTTGCTGATCTTCACCGTGCGAACTCAGAAGATGTTGATGTGCTGACTGCGTTTTTCGAATTTATCGTACAGCTCGGGCAGCAACAGGATGGCGGGCAGTTCGTACTTGGCGAAATGGAGCGCTGTTGGGGTGAGGCGAGATTGCGCCGTTGGTGGATTGCCCACCGACTTCCTTTGCCAGAAGTGTACGTATCGCAGCTTGTGAGACAGCAAATTGCATTGCCTGTTCTGCTTTCGGCATCGAGAGAAAACTTGGTGTCTTGGGGGATTACGGATCGACACGTACGGGAACAAATATTGGCGCAACTTGGCAGTGCTGGAGTCTTCGACTTTCGAAGCAACAATATGGGGCTGGCTTCCAGCAAGAGTAGCTCGATGAGCCCTTTCAGTGCAGACGGAGGTATTCATTTGCAGCACCTTCTTCTTGGAGTGCTAGATAGCTTTGTGAATGCTTCCCCGGGGGCTACTGGCGATGGTATGGTTTCAGATGGCGAAAACGCTTGGTCTGAAGGACATTTGCACCTTGTTACGGCGTCATTTATCGCTCTTCGAACGCTTTTGGCGACACCCGTTGGAGTAGAGTGGTTGATGAATCCCTCTCTTGGTGGTGGACGCGATGAATGCGTAAACCTGATTGTAAAAAGTGCTAAAAAACTATTTGAGTTGCAGGAGCGGTTGGTAGGTGAGTACCCGGTCGTGTTAGCGACTCAAGAGATCTTCATGAGCGTCGTGCGGTGGTTCCTTTCGAAAGAAGCGCATACACTTGCGAACCCACCATCACATGAGAATGGATTCTTAGCGGGATCTGATGAGTTTGTCGCGATGGAGAGGTTTTGGTTTGTCAGTGCAGCGACATTCGTGATCGAAATATTGTCCACGCATGAAAGCTGGAAGTTTGTGTCTACCAGCGAGCGATGCGAGGTGACGGAGCGTTGCTTCCGCCTGCTTTACGTGCTTGTACTTCCCCGCAAATATATCCACAAGCAGAACAAGATGGTGGCTGCGTTTGAATCAGCGTTGCGGGAGACTCTTTCCACGGACATGTCTCTACTTATGAAATTACTGCGCTCGTCCTGGGCCGCGATGTCAACGGTGGATGGTTATTTGGGACGCTGGAACAGCATGGTCGACAACGATAAACATACAGGCCCTGATGGTGATGATTGCTTCCCTCTGGTGTATGAGAGCGAAACTAACCATACTGAGGTCAATGCGGTCCAGTTTGAGTCGCTGGTGGCGACTTGTTTGCGATTAGTGACGCTGCTCGTCACACAAGCAAAGTTAGCTGTGGATGCTCAAGCTGTTCGAAGGATTTTACTAACGCCTATTGACGATGGCGGTACCAAAAAAAGTAGATCACTGACAATCGTCACACTTTGCGGGGCATATCTTGGGTATCCACTAGAAAAGACGCACCAGATTACGTACTGGTCCTTGCAGATTTTACAACATGCTGCCGTGGTGCTGGACTACCGCCTGGAACCTGAGAATCGCGATCTTTCCTCAATGCACTCCTTGGTCGCACTTTTCCACGGCTATCAAAATCTACATCTTGTGCGTGGAATATTCGCGCAGCTTCTGCGAGTTTCTTCTCCAGCGCAGCTAGTATTGCGAAAAGAGGTTATTGAGATGCTGACATTGTGCTTAGAGCACCAACCAGGATTCCTGGCGCTGCTGTTGTTTGGTGATGACGACAGCATGAAGGACAAGGATTCCGACACGACGACGGACACAAAGAGTGGGAAAGATCCTCTACCTTTTGTGGCATTACTGGAACGGTTTTTCGATGCTTCAGAAAAGCTTTTGGAGCAGTTTTCCGATCTCTTCTGTGCGTTTCTGACGTTCCTTGTGCAGGTTTGGAAGGGGGCCATCCATGATGGCCTTGGTGTGCATCTTAAGATTATGACAGCTTTGCGAGTCCGTTCCGAGTTCTGGTCAAATGTAACGCGGGCACTGAAGATCCATATGCCATTGGAATCAATAGAAGAACGTGGACTACTGGATATGGAACTAGCTGCTGCCACGGCCCTAGGCCGTGGAGATGTGGAGAGCCCGTCCAGTTCATCGGAGGCGTACACTGGGCGGTCTAGCGCTTACGGATATCTAGCTCGCGGCTTGATTCTCCAGTTGGTGTCGTACGAGTGGCACAACCAGGCATCAAAGCAAAGTGACCACCCGCTCGTGGGTGTGCTGGAAGCGTTCAGGAAGGAGGGATTGTATTCTCACTGGTTGCGCACGTTCACCCGCCTGGATTATTCATCAGTGCAATTGAAGCAATACGCTTCATCAATCCAACGCGCTTGCAATTTAGATATGCCCACCAGTAACCTCCTCAGCGAAATTCCTGTTGGTGGTATTTCGATGTACCTCGAAGGACTTATTTGCGATACCAGCACGCTCAAATGGCAACTCAGTGCTGGAGGCAATTTTAAACTGCAAGCATCCAGTGCCGATGTTCGTGCATTGAAGTTAGTCCAGTGGAGCAATTTGCAAGCGGCCTATCTCAATGCACAACTCTTCTCCTTGGCTAAGTGGAAAGTGTTTATGGAGCTGTGTTGCCTACAGACAGGTGTGGCTGCTGAGGCTACGTCAGGCACTCAGAAGTCGAGCGAAGTCACGACTCCTAGGCGGCTCAAAAGAAAAGAGTCGATGATCTCATCACCTCCCCGTAATAGCGTCAATGAAAACTCTAGGAGTACTTCTAGAGTGCGGTTAACATCGCTAGATTCCTCGGCATCCAGCTCCAAGAATGCAGTATCCTCATCACGCTTTTCTGGTGACCGGACGTCATTCGGGATGATTCAAGTACTAGTCGACATTATCAGGATTAGAGTGAACCAGCATGAAAATCAGGACGAAGTGCTTGACTACTTCGTGTTGCTGCACTTGCACGATCTCGTACAGCTACTGGTGTCGATGATGCACCATCAGTTGTGTCTCGTTGTACACAAGACGCGCGATCCGAAGTTGTCACATACACGACAACGTCTTGAAGGGTCTAGTGCAGATCCCAATCTTAAGCTTGACGCCGGGGCGACACTTGATTTACTGGGCGTCATCGAGAAAACTGCAAGTGCAGTGCACGACTCACTGGGACAAATTGCGCGTGAAGTGGAACTGGTGCGAATGGGCGCCAACATCGACTCCGTGTCCGCCTCTCCTGTTGAGCTTGCCACTGTACCATTGCTTGCTTGTTTAGTTACGGACTTTGAGCGAAAGGTGGAAGTTGTGACCGATGGCTTGTATACATCGCTTTTCACAGCCGCGTTGCTGCTCGTGCGTCACTTGAGCAAGATCAACAGTCACTCCAATTGCAACACCGACGGAGACGCCGATATGGAAGGTATGTTACCTCCCAGACCGCGTCTTCAGGTGAAGTTGATTGGACATTGCATGAATGCTATCACTCTATGCGATGAACGACCACTCCCCACCAAGCCTACCGAAGCTCTGTCCCAGTTGAGTTGGTGTCTGTTCCAGGAAGTCCTCGATAGCTTCAACAGTGTTGATGCTCATATGACAGGTAAATCAAAGTTGATCATGGCAAACGGGGTGCAACTCAATCCGTTTGTGAGGGAGGTAGAGCACGACCAGCAGGGGATTGATGCTCTGTTTCACTTACTCGTACAGCGCTTTCGCTCCTCATCGTACAGTAAAGAAGTTGCTGCCAGACAGGAAGAGGCATGCCAGATTTTGCGGGGGCTTATTGCGGTCGTATGGAACCCAGCAAATGCGGAGTTGTGCCAGCGGTTGATACTAAATAACAATAGTCACGCGTCTCGACTGCGATTGCTTTCAATGCTAGCAACCCAGTTGCTACCGCTGCTGGAAACACAAATGGAGCGCGAAGAATCTGCAAGTAACTTGCGTGGTTACGTGCCTTCGCTGAGTGGTGAAGCCAACCTGGATCGATCGCTGGCACATCGTATGTGGTGTCTTGTTCTGGATTTCGTGAGTGGCTTGCTACGTCTACCAAGTGGTGTTGATTCGGATGATGTAGATGTATGGGAGTTTATGTCGCACTCCGAAAAGCTACTACTTGCAGCGGTTCAGCCTGCATCGTGTCAGTGCTTGACTCGCGCTGCTGTTGACGAGCACCAAGGGCTGCTGCGGTTATTGAGTGCTTTGAGTGGGGCATCACATCGACGGAAACGCTGGCGTCAAGCGTTCCCGACAAGCACAGTCATTTTGATGGAACAGAGTCGCCAATTGTTACGTCGTGCTTGTGTGCTGCTAGGCAGCTCCTCCGCTGAAATTTGCCGACTCCGTAAGGAGAAGGCACAGAAACAAAAGCAAAGAAAGGCTTCAAACAGCAAAGTAATTGTGGGTTTTGGTGCGAGTCTCGCCCCGAAGTCGCCACGCTCACCTCGGTCCCCGTCAGCGTTCACATATGCGCATCAGACGTTACTGCACGACCATTTGCAGGCGGTACAAATTTTGGAGAAACGGAAGCTTACTGACTTTCACAGAGAGATGGAAACCGAGTTGGTAGAGGTTGTGCGGCTAGCAAGTATGTTGCTAACTAAGTGGACTGCTACTCTAATCGATCGCGAGGCCATCCTAATTGTGGACGGTGTGCGGTATGTTGATGAAGAGCAATTGGTGCCATTGCTCGCTTTTGTTCCACCCAGCGAGGCGCGCTCCATGAGCAGTAAACCGGGTTTGGGTCACTTGTGCCTCGCAATGGACTTTATGCTTGATCAACTGGTGGATGAAGACGACGATTCGCAACCTAAGGCAACCAAGAAGACAAAGACATTGTTGGCAAATGCGATCAATGCATGCGCTCTGATATTCCTGAAAACATATCTACTTCATTCTGAACAGTACGAGCTGCCGAAGCGCGACCGCAACGAACTTATTACGTATTTCCGCCAATTCAACGAACGGGTGCCCAAAGACGACGGCGAAGTCAGTGTCGGCATTGACGTACAATTGCTTCAACACATTAGTGAGATATCAAGCAAATCACAGTAACCCGGCTCCAACGGTTGAGGATCCACGTTTGGCAGAGCGGAGTTGACTCATATCAAGCAAATCAAACCGTGAGACGGAAGATGGACAGTATATGTAACACATTCGCTGTAGAACCGTTGATATGAGGTGCCAACAACAGTTACAAGGGTACCGACCGTCTCATGCGCCGTTTGCGTGCCAGAGGACTTGTTCCCCTTGCAATCGCGCAGCAGCGAATCAAAGCTTTAAGATAAACAAATGATAGTTGATTTGTTTCTATGCAAACAAATAACATCGCGTTGATTATGTTGTGATAGTGCAATCGGATGTACATGTAAATCTTTCTTCATACAAATAAATACCTGGTTTTACCAAGTTTTAATAAACCGTCTCTATTAGAAATTGTAGTCATTTCACGCAATAGTGAGATATACTACATAACACGTCAGGGACAGCCCACAATCGATAACAGTTACTTTCAACACAGCGCTAACCATGCAGGGCAGGTAGCGCTCCAGCAGCAACTATAGTAAACTTGATCTTGTCACTACGGCACACACCTCAACCGCAATTTTTTTGCTGTGCTTTCTTTACTACAGTTGTGCAAGTACAAAACTGAGCCTTGACCGTTGCTCCTATAATACGATTGGCTTGTTTTATTCTCTTGTCTCCGGCTACCTTCACTCCTGTGTGCGACCTTGTGTTGCACCCACCAAGTTGCACGACCAGTCGACGTCCGCTCTTGGTATTGATTTGTTACTCATCTACTGTAAATCCATGCAAATGTTTAGCCAAATTGTTGGTCATGTAGATCAAGCGATAAACCTTTCATCTTGGCTCGAAGTATTCTAACAGAATCTGAAGTGAGTGTACATCAAACCCAGTCGTTTTGATGAAATTTAACTAATCCTGTAAGTGTTCGAGCTATACGTGTTTACAACCTCTGCAACACTTACAATACTAGATGAGTGGCGGTCAAGAGTGCTAGAAAGCTGTGTTATTTTGCGCGTTGTAAATGACCTCCCAGGCAGCTGGGGATGTAGGTCGCCTCTAATGAGGTAGTTAGGTCCACAGTGACGCTTGCGCTTCTGCTCCTGCTCTTCAGCGGCTAGAGCGAGTAGGAGAAAAGGCAGAGAGCTACCAACTTCCTCCTTCGTGGAGGTGCGGAATCAGAATGAAGATGTCACCCAAACGAGCTACGGGTGGCGCCAAATTCCTAAAATCTGTGACGCCTCCCAAACCCAAAACAAAAGGCTCCGAGAATCGCTCCACTGATATAATAACGGATTTTACCGAATAGTACCCGGACTACTATTTATTAGAACCCCCCAACAAATGATCGGTTTTGACGAGGGGGTTACTATATGGGTGAGGGTTTGTAAATAGAAGACGGTCGCTTCAACCGGGAAGGTAGTAGTAAAGATCGACTGAAACAATGACATGAAACCTAAACGAAGTATATTTCAAGAGCTAAATGCGTAGTAATATGAAAGTTTGTCTCGCTCCGCTCGCGTTTGTGACCCACTACGAATGTCCTTACGTCTTTTACAATCTTACGCGAGTCTTTCTTGTGTTTCCATATCACGAGTGGAGGTAACTTTACACCATTTGCGGTTACCGCCAGAACGGCAGCGACGCGCATGGAGGCAAACCCTGTTGACTTCACCACAACATGGCGGCTCCCACGTATATCCACAGTTTGCTCGCGTGCGTCTTCGAAATACACTGCTGTCTCATCCATTAACATAGTGTGTGCAAAGTTGTAGTGAGTATTTTTCTCGCTTAGGAACTTCATATAAGATACAGCACGATCAACGAGCTGATCATCGGACAATGTCGTTAGGTTCGTCCGACGACGGAGTGACAGACCGTTACGCTTCATGAAATTTGAAACCCAGTGCGCTGATGCTTGAAATGAACGTACAGGAGAGTCGTCCACTTCGTTGTAAATCTGTAATGCTTGAATACCAATCCACTCCATTGTTACTTTCTCCTTCCTTAACCTGCGCAGGACAATAGATCCAAGCAAAATATCTTCGATTCGCCTAGGGTTTTCTTTCGCCCACCACCTGCTAGACGCATTTGGTGTGGTTTAGCTGCCCATATTTCTTCGCGTTTACGCCACCAGCCCCTCACTGTTCCTGTAACGGGGTTACATGAAAGGGGTACCCCAGAAAGGGTACCGCCTTTAGAAGTAGATATACTTCTACGAGTATTTGTTTTAATACTCTGATGGAGTGGTGTGGGCCACACTGTGGTGTGAGCCACACTACTGCCACGTAGGTTCGGTGGCTGAGGGCCAACCAATAACATTAAGCCTACCTTTTATATGCATAATTACGATAAAGTATAGTTAATTAGTAATTTGTATTACAGGCCAAATGGACCTAATTAACTATAAATAAATCAGTCTAAAATCTACTCTAAACTGGCTATTAAGTCCCCTAAGACCAGGGACTAGTGAACTGCCGTTCACTTAGAGTTTGTATACTCTTAATAGCACGCTTCCTCTAAGCAAGGTGCTCGTGTGACCCCGTCACACTTGGTAGCACTTGTAGTCAATCCACGCCTACGCGGGTAGATTGACTACCTGAATCCTCAGTGGCTCCTACAAGGTAAGCCAGGATGGATAGAGGGGAGTTCCCTCATTTGACCGACTCTCAGTTTGAGTCGGTCCGGAAGATGGTGGGCATCTTTGGAGGAGATGCTCTCCGAAGCTTGGCGGCTGCTACGCCGGCCGAGCAGGTCGAACGCATCGAGGCGTTCGACACGTACGAGAGAGGGCTAATCGCCCACGTACAGGGGCTGCAGACCCCCGTGGCTGAGGTGAAGCCAGCCCAACCTAAGCCGTTGAGGCTCAAGGTTAACCCTTATGAGGGTAAGGAGGGAGAGAACCTCCACTTCTGGGTCAGAGAGGTAGAGCTCGCGATGGACGCGGCTCTAATCTCGACCGAGCGACTTCGGGTCGCTTTCGCCCTGTCCAACCTAGGAGGTCGAGCGAAGACCTGGGCGTACACGCGCGAAGCGACGACGCCGGGTTGTTTCACAACCTGGGCTCAGCTGTGTCAACAGCTTAGAGCCGCCTTCCTTCCGGCGAACTATGAGTATCGCCAGCGCTCGCGCTTCCTTGCCTGTAAACAAGGGAAGCGTGAGCTGCATGAGTACATCCAGGAGATGCGAGTACTCGCTGCATCTCTGGTAGGGAACCCCCTACCTGAACACATCAAAGTGACCGTGTTCATGGATGGCCTGAAGGTGGGCCCATCCCGCACACAGTTGTTCCGCGTGCATGCGAACACTATGGAGGAAGCGATCCAGATCGCCCTCCAAGAGGAGTACAGCCACCGACAGGCTCGTACTCCTACGTCGGTGTGGCAAGGCCACAATGCGTCGTCAGGCGCAGTGCAAGGAGCTCCAGCAGCTGGAGCTAGCACAGGGCCGGTACCCATGGAACTGGGTACGGCCGTACAGAGCTCCATCCGTTGCTACGGATGTGGGAAGCTCGGGCACATGCAACGTGCCTGCCCTGCGGGAGGGCAAAGGAAGTTCCCTTCCAAACCTAGGGGCTCGAGGGGCCCGTGGCAGAAGCCGCGACCCAAGAGCCAGGGAACTGGGGTCACCAGTAGGGGCGGGGCGCCCTACTGGGGAAGATCTAAGTCCCCATGGTAGGAGTGCGGACGGCGCACGCCATGGAGGCTTAGCCCCTGAGAGCCTGGGTGCTCTCGAGACGAGAAAGAGCAGCGGTGGACTGCTCGTGGTACACGCGAGTGTACGGGGATATGGAGATCCCTTTAGAGTCCTGATTGACTCTGGGGCGTCGACGAACTTTGCTCGACGCCAGACGGTCGCGCGGAATGGCGACAAGTATGCCGATGCGTTGCGAGAAAGCAAAGGCAGGGCCAGGTCTCGGTGAGACTGGCCGATGGTACGGTGGTTAACGTACCTGGGGTCCGTATGGACCTGGCTGTAAAGTTTGAAGACTTTGACAGCACGGAGTCGTTCCTTGTCCTAGACATGGACAAGTACGACTTGATCCTGGGCATGCCGTGGCTCGAAAAGCACGAGCCCTGGATCGATTGGCGCGGCAAAGCCATTGGGGCTAGCCGGCCCGCGTCTCCGACAGAGCTTTGGTGAGTAATGTTCCCACCTCTGTCCGGGACTGGGGCGCCAGAGATGGTCGCCAAGGCGCTTACGCGCCCGAAGAAGTATTGGGAGTCACGGACTCCAACGAAGATGTTGCGATGAGCCTCGCAACCGGTCGTGAGACCAAGGCTCATTGCCAAGCGTGTGGGAGTGCCACGACGGCAAGTCCCAACGCTAAGAGTCGTCGCGCCGTATGGGCTTCGACTGTGGCAGTGCCGGACGGCACTGACCAGGCGGGTAACATAGGTCCGCAAGCAGCAGAGGCTGCTAAGGAGAGCGCTAAAGGTGTCTCCTGTGTGGGTAACATAGGTCCACAAGTGGTAACATAGGTCCACAGCGGGTAACGTAGTTCCGCAAGCGGGTAACGTAGGTCCGCAAGCAGCTGAGGCTGCTGGGGAGGGCGCTGAGGGCGCCTCCGGTGTGGGTAACATAGTTCCACACGAGGTCGAAGAGACCGAGAAGATCGAGAGCGCAGTATGCGTCTCTAGCGTGGGTAACGTAGTTCCACGCGGGGTCAAGAAGACCAGTACGAGTGCGGAGGTGCCGTTGAGCACCTCCCGTGTGGATAACCAAGTACCACACTCGGAGTCTGAGACTCCACCGGCACGGCCGGTCGAAGAGCAATGCCATGTCTTCGACGGCGTGTCCGGTCGTCAAGTGAAGGCAGGTGCCGTCCATCTGGAGGCACTGCCAGAGGTGTCAGCACTGCTGAACCTCGAGGAATTGTCCATGAAGGACTTCCTGGCCGAGTTGAAGGCCGGAGAGATTGCGGAGATGGTGCTCCTGAAGCCGGAGACCACTCCTGAAGATTTGAACTCTTCCTCCGTAATGGACGAGGACGTCCTGGAGGGGTTCACGAAGCAGCGTGCAACGCGCTTGGGTTCTGAGATTCTCAAGAACCCGGAGGATCCAGTGTATCCTCTTGTGAAGGAATACTCGGATGTGGTGTCGAAGCACCACCATCCCAACTCCCGCCGGATCGGGGAGTTCGGCACGAGATTGACCTCGTGCCTGGCACAAAGTATTGTGTCACGAGGCAGTGGCCTCTACCTCGCGAGCAGTGCGAGGTCATAGATGCCTTCTTCGCTGAAAAGGCGAAGTCGGGCATGGTGCGGGAGTCGAAGTCCCCGCACTCGACGCCGACCTTCTGCGTTCGGAAACCGAACGGGAAGTGGCGTCTAGTTCACGCTTACAACAAGCTGAACAATGCGACGGTACCGGCACAGACGCCGATCCCTCGCAAGGATGTGTTGCTGAACAACATGTCGGCTGTACGCTGTACAGTGCCCTGGATCTGGTAGACGGATACTACCAGATCCTGATGCGAGAGTGACATTCCTCTCACCGCAGTGAGCACCCCGAGTGGGATGCTCTGGGAGTGGCTAGTGATGCCACAGGGGCTATCGAATGCCCCAGCGACGTTCAATCGCTTGGTCACACAATTGTTTAGACCATTGCGTACGTTCGCTCAGACGTACTTCGACGATATATTCGTCCATAGCCGTGCTGAAGGCGGTCAGACGGCTATGGAGGTGCATTTGAAGCACCTCCGTCGAGTGTTTGAGGTCATGAGAGCTAACAAGCTCTATGCCAACATCGACAAGTGCGTCTTTGCAGCTGAGGAGATAAAAGTCCTCGGTTGCTTTGTCAGCAGGGTCGGCGTACGCGCCGATCCAGGGAAGGTCAAGGCCATAGCGGCTTGGCCGACCCCGAGGTCGCAGAAGGACCTCCGGAAGTGGTTGGGCTTAGCCACTATCTTCACAAGTACAGCGCAGGGTACGCTGAACTAGCTCGACCCTTGTCGGATCTCTTAAAGAAAGAGCCGACTGGGTCTGGAAGCAACAGCACCAGGATGCTTTTGACAGCATCAAGGCGAGCTTACAGCAAGCGCCAGTCCTGGCCTTGCCGGACGAAAACAAGTCATTTAGCGTCGTCTGTGACGCTTCTGACTATGCAATAGGCTGTGCGCTGTTGCAGAAGGACGATGAAGGACACGAACGTGTCATCTCCTTCCAGTCCAGGCAGCTGAAGGCTGCCGAACGGAACTATCCCGTTCATGACAAGGAGCTACTTGCAATGAAGTACGCTCTTGTCAAATTTAGAGTTCACCTCTTGGGCACGAGGCCCTTTGTGATCTACACGGATCACGCGTCCTTGCGGACTGCCACCAACTCGCCGCATCTGTCGCAGCGGATGGCGAGGTGGCTGTCATTCTTCGCGGAATACAACTTCCGCGTTGAATACAAGCCGGGCAAGCTCAACGTGCTTGCCGATGCTTTGTCGCGTCGACCTGACTATGAGCTAGCTCATGTCAGTCGGGTCACGACAGATCTATATGATCGGATACGCTTGGCGTATCAGGAGGACGAGAACTATACACCACTGGTGCAGTTCTTGTCCGATGGCAAGGACGCCAAAGTCGACAGGCTTCGCCTCGACAGCGGGCGCAGCTCCATCGTTATGAGCTGGCCGATGGGTTACTCCATTACAGAGTAGACCCTAGAGATCCTCCTCGGGTTGTCGTTCCAAACGACGAGGATCTGAAGTATGACATACTTCTAGAGGCGCATGATGCGCCGATAAGTGGCCATCTTGGCCGGGAGAAGACCTACCAAATGGTCTCTCAGACATTTTGGTGGCCCCGCATGTATAAGTGGGTGGCACACTATGTCAAGACATGTGAAACATGTCAGAGGGTGAAGCCTTCGGGCCACGCCTCGGCTCCACTGCAGAGCCTACCTGTACCAGCAGATTGCTGGAAGTCGATGAGTCTCGACTTCGTCTTCGCCTGCCGGCCGATGACAAGGGCAACACCGGCATATTGGTGTTTGTCTGCCGTTTGAGCAAGATGGTACATCTTACTCCGGTACGTGACAAGGTCACCGGGAAACAAGCTGCACAGCTGTTCCTAGATAGCGTGTTTCGCTATCATGGTCTACCAGAGACCATAGTCTCGGACAGAGACCCGCGTTTCACGGGTGCGTTCTGGGACACCCTGTTCCAATTGCTGGGAACTAAGTTGACGATGTCAACTGCAGACCACCCGCAGACGGATGGTCAGACGGAGCGCGTCAACCGCGTGCTCGAGATACTCTGCGCAGTATCTGTGCGGAAGCACCTCGATCCTGGTCGGATCAGCTTCCTATGGTTGAGTTTGCACTCAACAATGCGGTACACGCATCAACGGGGTTTACCCCGTTCTATTTGAATGGGTTACGACACCCCCAGGTGCCGCTAACCTTGCGGGGAGGCACCGTGGCCTCCATCGTAAGTGGGGGAGAGGCTCGGAAAGCCTTTCCTCCCAGGTCTCTGAAATAGAGCCCGAGTCTTTAAAAAGACAGTTGTCGTCGTTTATCGACAACAGGCTGACGTTGATCAGCCGGGTTAGAGACGCAATGGGCGTTAGCCCAAGACAAACAAAGGAGTACTCTGACAAAACAAGTAGAGGAAACTTAAACGTGTTTAAGGTTTGGTGACCTATTCTCCTAGACACTAAAAACCTACCGCTAAAGGTGGTTAGCTCTGTAGAGAGCAACAAGTTGAAGCACCGCTTCATCGGACCCTTTGCGGTCCTGGCCAGACATGGCGCGGCGTATACCATTGACCTCCCCAAGTCAATGGCGACGCACCCGACGTTCTACGTGGGGCGTCTTAAGCGTATCACGATCCGCTGGGTCTTCCTTCTCGGACGGAGGAAGACCAAGGTGAGAACTCACCTCCTCGAAACGAGGCTGAGCTCTCTGGACAACCGGAGTTGCCGGTGTCGAAGCCTGTGAGTGATATACAGGCTGGCACCCACGCGAGTCATACGAAGGGTATGACGGTACCGAATGGGAAGAGCTCGGTAAGAGCTATACCCATAAGCCGAGTGGTACGAGTACCCCTGCGGCTCATAAGAGGGCATACGACCATGCACCTCATGGCTTAGAACGTCTAAGCCTCGACGGAGCTCCTTCACGGCAGCAGCCGGAGCTCGGCGGTCAACACGCCCATGGAGCTCATGAGTCTCACGACCAAGAGCGTCCAAGTCTTGGCGAAGGACCTCAAGGGTCCCGGCTTTGCCAGCCTGAGCGGCAGCCTGACCACCAGGTCCAAGCCCAAGGGCTATCTCGATCGCATAGACGCGATCTCGAAGTTGACGGACCTCGTCACTTAATAGGGACCCCACAGAGTCCCGACCCGAAGATGAGGGTCCAGAAGGATACGGCTGAGAAGGAGCCGCGTACTCAAACGCGTGCGAGAGCTCCTCCTGCCCTCCTTGACCGGAACGGCGAGCTCCACTATCATGTGGAGCGGGTCGTCCAGGAGCGGCGGCGCTCTGGGAAGCGCCAGCTGCTTGTGAAGTGGCGGGGTTACCCCTCGTCACAGAACTCGTGGGAGCCGGAAGACCGGCTCCGGGTTGACTGACTGCCCGAAGGCTGTTGAGATTTGGGATCAACAGCCGGGGCGTAAGTAGTCCGCGGCTTTTTAGCCGCCTTACGGTGTACGGTCCCTGGGTTGACGGAACCGTACCCGCGCTCATCTTGAGCGCTGGACTTAGACTGCTGTCTAAGTCCCTCCATGACGGAGTGGAGTTGCCGCTTAGCGACTAAGTGGGCAAACTCAATTCGAAGATCTCGCTGGTCCAAGACATAGGACAGCAGGCGATCTTCCCGGAGTTCTTTCAACTCCTGAACTGTGAAGTTCTTTAGAGAAACCCATCTCCAGAACAGGTCTTCTGCCTGGGTCTGGGTTGTGGTGTTCTCGGGCTGTACCCAAGGGTAGCCCCACACGGGGAAGAGCCCACCACGGTCTTCGGATTTCTTCGAAGACTAGTGAATTCCTTGAGAGGAATTCGGTGTGGTGCAAGTAGCACACACCTAGCGGCCTCAATGTCGTTGACAAAGAGAGGTTCGACTTGAACCAAGGCACGCTCATAGGCGCCACGTGAAGTGCGCCCATGGTTAAGACCACGAGGGGCCTTGAGGTGCTCCAAGAACATGGAGACCCAGACCCCGCATCCGGTGGGTAGTATCCGCGAGGATACACCGGTGTGGAAGGCACAGGAGTGCCTTGCAGCTGAGCAGCTTGATAGCGCTCCTGCTGCTCATCGAGATCGTTGAGATCTCTCGGGCTCGGACAGCCCCCTCCTCTTCCTCCTCGTCTGAGGAGTCGAACAGGGATTTAAATCCCTTAGCGATTGAAGGCTCTGACGTAGGAGAGCCAGGGGCTGCGCGCTTCTTAGCAGCAGCAGCACCCTCACCAGCCCGCTTTGGAGAAGCTGCTTTCGCAGCTTGGGCTCGAGCCTTACCTTCGGTCAAGGTAAGGTTCTTGGCAGGCGAGCTCGTCGAAGCTGCCTTTGCCTCTGATGATTCTCTATCATCAACAGGAGCGTCCTGCGAAGGAGCGTCCTGTACAGGAGCATCCTGTGAAGGAGCATCCTGAGAAGAAGATGGATCCTTAGCGGATCCAGGAGAGTCCCCGCCGGACTCTGATCCCGTGATAATAGGAATGTGAAATTCCGGGGACTCAGATCCGGGACTGTGGTCCCGATAGGCGAACCGAGGGTTCGGCCTATCGTCGGGTGACAGGGAGCGCGAGCGACTGCGTCGCGAACTCCCTCTTGGCTGGCAGCAGCAGCGGTACGCTTGCTGCCTGCCTCGGAAGCCGCCTTGCGGACTTCCTTGCGCGGAGCGGCCTTGTCTTTCGACTTGGCTTAGCAGTCTTCGACCTCGCGGTCTTAGACTTAGAAGGCGCCGAAGCGCCGCGGGTGCTTGCCTTCTAGGCATCTTGGAGGCTGACGTGGAAGCCTCCAGGTGTCTTGGACGCGCGAAAAGGCTGAATGAAAGCCTTAAGCCACAACGGTGGCTTGTCGATGGGTATCGACAAAGGACAGGAAAGAGAGCGGAGCTCTCTTCCTAGCTCCTCATTGGTTGGGGGTGTTTCCAACCTAAGTGGGGGAGGATGTAACGGGGTTACATGAAAGGGGTACCCCAGAAAGGGTACCGCCTTTAGAAGTAGATATACTTCTGTGAGTATTTGCTTTAATACTCTGATGGAGTGTGTGGTGCCACACTGTGGTGTGAGCCACACTACTGCCACGTAGGTTCGGTGGCTGAGGGCCAACCAATAACATTAAACCTACCTTTTATATGCATAATTACGATTAAAGTATAGTTAATTAGTAATTTGTATTAAGGCCCAATGGACCTAATTAAC